>CAMZMU010000096.1:100326011-100562484 GCA_947311845.1 Poa pratensis
CAAAAAATCTGTTTCTGCGCAGCAATCAAAATTAAGCATCATCTTAACATTAGAGGCTACTCTTGGCACAACAATGCGAGAAAATAAAGATACAAAGGAGTTGCTACAGAAGTAAACACTCCTTGACTCAATAAAAGAAAAATTGCAGAAAAAAAAATGGGTTGCCTCCCATAAGCGCTTTTCTTTAACGCCTTTTAGCTAGGCACAAAGCATGCATCAAGTATTACCAAGTGAAGAAGCATCAACATTGTAATTTGTTCGAACAATAGAATCATAAGGTGGCTTAATCTTCTTCCTAGGAAAGTGTTCCATACCTTTCTTGAGAGGAAATTGATATTTTATATTCCCTTCTTTCATATCAATAATAGCACCTACAGTTCTAAGAAAAGGTCTTCCCAAGCACAATAGGGCATGATGGATTGCACTCAATATCCAAGACAATAAAATCAACGGGGACATAATTGTTGTTAACCATGATAAGAACATCATCAATTCTTCCCAAAGGTTTTTTAATAGTAGAATCAGCAAGGTGAACATCCAAGTAACAATTTTCCAAAGGTGCTAAATCAAGCATATCATATAATCTTTTAGGCATAACAGAAATACTAGCACCAAGGTCACACAAAGCATTGCAATCAAAGTCATTCAATTTCAATTTAATGATGGGCTCCCAACCATCTTCTAACTTCCTAGGGATAGAAGCTTCATGTTTTAATTTCCTTCCCTAACTTGCATGAGAGCATTAGTAATATGTTTAGTAAAAGCCATGTTTATAGCACTAGCATTAGGACTTCTAGCTAGCTTTTGCAAGAACTTAATTACTTCAGAAATATTGCAACCATCAAAATCAAAGTCATTATTATCAAAAGTAATGGATTATTATCTTCCTTATTGCTAGAAATTTCAGCATCTTTATCAAGGACAGTTTCAGAGTTATCAGGCAATTTAGGACATTTTGCAATAGAAGTGGAAACATTACCAACACCAATTATCTTGCCATTAATGGTAGGAGGTTTGTTAACACTTGAGTTTGAAGCATTTTCAGAAGTAGTAATAGTATAAACTCTAGCAATATTATTCTTTCTAGCAATTTCATCCTCTCTTTCCCATCTAGCATGCAATTCAGCTAACATCCTCACATTGTTATCAATTTTAACTTGTATAGCATTGAGAGTTTTGCTCTCTTTAACATCATGAGGCATGTTCTTTAGTTTCAACAAGTCAACATCAAGAGCAAGACTATCAACTTTAGAGGAAAGCACATCAATTTTCCCAAATTTCTCCTCAACAGTTTTATTGAAAGCAGTTTGTGTACTAATAAAATCCTTAAGCATAACTTCAAGATCGAGGGTACACTCTTATTATTGTTTAGGAGTTACTATAGGAATTTCCATAACCATTGCCACTATTAGAAGGATAGGGCCTATAATTGCTATTACCAAAATTATTCCTATAAGCATTGTTGTTGAAATTATTATTTTTAATGAAGTTCACATCAACATGCTCTTCTTGAGCAACCAAAGAAGCTAAAGGAACATTATTTGGATCAACATGTGTTTGACCATTTGCAAGCATAGACATAATAGTATCAATTTTGGCACTCAAGGAAGAGGTTTCCTCAACAGAATTTACCTTCTTACCTGTTGGAGCTCTCTCGGTGTGCCACTCAGAATAATTAATCATCATATCATCAAGAAGCTTTGTTGCAGCACCCAAAGTGATGGACATAAAGGTACCTCCAGCGGCCGAATCCAATAAATTCCTTGAAGAAAAATTTAATCCTGCATAGAAGGTTTGGATGATCATCCAAGTAGTCAGTCCATGAGTGGGACAATTTTTAACCAATGATTTCATTCTCTCCCATGCTTGAGCAACATGTTCATTATCAAATTGCTTAAAATTCATTATGCTACTTCTCAAAGAAATAATCTTAGCAGGAGGATAATATTTTCCAATAAAAGCATCTTTGCATTTAGTCCATGAATCAATACTATTTCTAGGCAAAGATAGCAACCATTCTTTAGCACGTCCTCTCAAGGAGAAAGGAAAAAGTTTCAGTTTAATAATATCACCATCTACTTCCTTGAGCTTTTGCATTTCACAAAGTTCAACAAAGTTATTAAGGTGAACAGCAGCATCATCAGTACTAACACCAGAAAATTGCTCTTTCATAACAAGATTTAAAAGTGCAGGTTTAATTTCATAAAATTCTGCTGAAGCAGCAGGTGGAGCAATAGGTGTGCATATGAAATCATTGTTGTTCGTGCTAGTGAAATCACACAACTTAGTGTTCTCAGGAGTACTCATTTTAGCAGAATTAAAAACAGACAGAAAATAACTTGAAAGTAAACTAGATGCAAGTAACTAATTTTTTTGTGTTTTTGATAATTGAAAGCAAACAAGATAAAATAAAATAAACTAAGCAAGACAAAAACAAAGTAAAGAGATTGGAAGCGTGAAACTCCCCTTGCAGAAGACTGCTGTCTCCCCGGCAACGGCGCCAGAAAAAGAGCTTGATGCGTGAATCACACGTTCGTTGGGAGACCCCAAGAGGAAGGTATGATGCAGTCAGCAGCAAGTTTTCCCTCAGAAAGAAACCAAGGTTATCGAACCAGTAGGAGCAGCAACTCTTCAGAAGGTTGTTGGTGCGCATACTCGATCAAACGTGGAATCTGCACACAACACAATCAAACTACTTTGCCCCAACGAAACAGTGAGGTTGTCAATCTCACGGCTTGCTGAAAACAAAGGATTAAACGTATGGTGTGGAAAATGAGTATTAAATTGCAGAGAATGAAAAAGGAACAGTTTGCAGTTTGTGGTTGTTTAATCAGTGTAAAAGAATGGACCGGGGTCCACAGTTCACTAGTGGTGTCTCTCCATAAAAGATAACTAACATGTTGGGTGAACAAATTACAGCTGGGCAATTGACAAATAGTGAGCGCATGACAATGCATATACATGACATGTTGACTACTATGATATTTAATTGGGCATTACGACAAATACATAGACCGTTATCCAACAGCATCTATGACTAATAATCCACCGCCGGGTTGTCATCCGAGTCCCCGTTGGTATTAAGTTGCAAGCAACGGATAATTGCATTAAGTAAAGTGCGTAATGTAAACAAACACATATGCCCGTGGACATAGCATCGTTAGGTTATCCCTAGTGGCAACAGCACATCCACAACCTTAGAACTTTCTGTCACTGTCCCAGGTTAAACGGAGCATGAACCCACTATCTAGCATAAATACTCTCTCTTGGAGTTACAAGCATCTACTTGGCCAAAGCATCTACGAGTAACGGAAAGCATGCAAGATCTTAAATAACATATAAGATAGATTGATAATCAACTTGACATAGTATTCAATATTCATCGGATCCCAGCAAACACAACATGTAGCATTACAATAATATGATCTTGATCATGTAGGGCAGCTCACAAGATCTAAACATGATGGCACAAAGTGGAGAGACAACCATCTAGCTACTGCTATGGACCCGTAGTCCAAGGATGAACTACTCACGCATCACTCCGGAGGCAGGCATGGCGATGTAGAAGCCTCCGGTGACGATTCCCCTCTCCGGCAGGGTGCCGGGAAGAGGTTCTGAACCCTCCCGAGCTAGGGTTGACGAGCGGCGTCTCTGGAACTTTTCGTGGATATTTGCTCAGGCACTTAGGGTTTTCGCGTCGGGGGGAATAAGTAGGCGAAAGGACGGCGGCTGACGACCCCGAGGGGCCCACACCACCCTAGGGCGCGGTAGAGGGGGCAACCGCGCCCTAGTGGCGTGTGGGGCCCTGGTGGCCCTCCTCTGTTGCTTCTTCGCTCCGTCAGGTGTGTTCTGGAAAAATAGGGACCCCCGTGTAGTTTCGTCCAATTCCGAGAATATTTCCAGACTAGCTTTTCTGGAATACAAAAACAGCAGAAAACAGGAACTGGCACTTCGGCATCTTGTTAATAGGTTAGTCCCAAAAAATGTATAAAAGTGATATAAAGTAGATGCAAAACATGTAGCAATTGGTATAAAACAAGCATGGAACATCAAAAATTATAGATACGTTTGAGACGTATCAATTTACATCAGAAAAAGCTAAATGGAGTTATTCTAAAGATTGACTTCGAAAAAGCTTACGATAAAGTCAAGTGGTCATTCCTGCAGCAAACACTCGGAATGAAAGGTTTTTCGGAGGAGTATCATGATATGATTCATAATTTTATTTCCGGAGGAAGTGTCGCCATCAAAGTCAAGGATGACATTGGTAGATACTTCCAAACAAAAAAGGGATTACGACAAGGCGACACATTATCACCTATATTATTTAATAGAGTTGCTGATATGCTAGCTATAATCATTGAACGTGCGAAATTGGATGGGCAAATTGAAGGAGTGGTTCCGCATCTAGTAGATGGTGGATTATCCATTCTTCAATACGCCGACGACACGATTCTCTTTATGGAACATGATATGGAAAAAGCAAAAAACTGAAATTAATATTATCAGCGTTCGAGCAACTTTACGGACTCAAAATCAATTTCCATACAACTGAGTTGTTTTGTTTTGGCGATGCTCAGGATGAGGCTTCCCAGTACGCTGAATTGTTTGGCTGTGGGATTGGCTAGTTTCTGATAAGCTATCTTGGCATCCAATTCATTTTAGGAGGCTTACAATCGCTCAATGGAAACATGTTGAGGAAAGACTACAAAAAAGATTGAGTAGTTGCAAAGGAAAACTATTATCCCTAGGTGGCAGATTGGTGCTCATAAATTTTGTACTAACAAACATGGTACTGTATATGATGTCCTTCTTCCAAGTATCAAAAGAAGTCTTGCATCGATTGGATTATTTCCGATCTAGATTCTTTTGGCAAGGAGATAATGAGAAAAAGAAATACCGGCTAGCAAAATGGGATGTAGTGTGTCGACCCAAGGATAACGGTGGTCTTGGGATTCATGACCTTGAGGTCAAGAATAGAGCCCTGCTTGGTAAATGGCTGTTTAATCTTCTTACCGAAGATGGGGTATGGCAAACTATGCTTAGGAGCAAATACATCGGTTCAAGTGCGGTATCACAGGTTACTTGGAAACCTGGTGATTCACATTTTTAGGCCGGCCTAATGGCGACGAAGAAATTCTTCTTCCCCTATTGTACGTTTTCCATTAAAAATGGTTCGGAGATAAGGTTTTGGGAGGATAGGTGGCTTGGAACTACCTCACTCGAGAACAATATCCGGCTTTATACAGTATAGTCCTTGGACGTCACAAGAGCGATACTCTCGCTCAAGTGATGGAGGAAAATCCTCCAAATGTGACGTTTAGAAGAGACCTTGTTGGACCAAGACTGGCCGCCTGGCATGAGTTGCTGCAGCGTCTAGCTGATGTCAATTTGACACAAGGGTCAGATGAGTTTCGATGGAATTTACAATGGTAAATTCTCTATGGACTCCATGTATACAGCTTTAATCCAACCAGATGTACCGGTAGATAATAATAAGAAAATTTGGAAGATGAAGATCCCACTAAAAAACAAAGTTTTTGCGTGTTATCTTCGTCGAGGAGTTATTCTTACTAAAGACAACCTTGCAAAACGCAACTGGCATGGAAGTAAACAGTGTGTCTTCTGTCATAAGGACGAGACTATCAAGCACTTATTCTTCGAGTGTCAACTTGATAGTTCTATATGGTCAACCATCCAGATAGGTTCTACTATATAACCACCCACAAGCATTGCCAATATTTCTGGCAACTGGCTAAATGGGGTGGATAATAGGTTTAAACAACTTATTAGGGTGGCAGCGCTTGCCGTTATATGGTCGCTTTGGCTATGTAGAAATGACAAGGTTGTTAATGATAAAAATTGTTCTCTTATGCAGGTTATCTACAGGAGTACAGCTACGCTCCGTTCGTGGTCTCAGTTGCAACGTGTGGGGGCATCGAGACCTGTTTATGGAGGTGTGTACCAGATTGGAGGATACGGCGAGAGACTTTTTATCCTAACATGGATGGCAGCATAATTTGCGACTCGGACCTCCATCAGCATAGGCGCTCTTACAATTTCTCATTATGATATGTAATTCGCCTTTTAAGTTTTTGAACCTTGACCTAGTTGCGGCTATGTGCATCTTGGTTATGCAGAGGCTGGGTGTAATACTTAAACCTTTTAAGTAATAAAAGCTCCATTTATCTAAAAAAATCCATGTTGGGATAAAAAATCTCTCACCATATTCTACAGTCTTGTACACAACTCCGTAAACAGGTCACGATGCTCCACACGTTGCAACGGTGACCAGGGCGGATCCAAGTAGAGACTTGTGGGGGCCTTGGCCCCACTCAAAAATTAAAACTTTCAATAGAATTTGTTCATTTTTGAAGAAAATTATTCAAATTATGTGAGGTTATACAAGAAATGCCCCCAGTCACCTCGTTTGCCCCCTCTCAAAATCTTGTCTGGTTCGCCCATGACCACGAACTGAGCATAGTTATACTCCCGTAGATAACCTGCATGAGAGAAGAGTTTTTATCATTAAAAAGCTTGTCATTTCTACACAGCCAAAGCGACATATAACGACAATCGTTCGCACCCTAATAAGTTTTTTAAACCTATGATCCACAACATTCAGCCAATTGTCAAAAATATTTGCAGTGCTTCGTGGTGGGTATAAGGTAGAGCCTATCTGGATGATTGACCATATAGAACATGCAAATTTACACTCGAAGAATAAGTGTTTAATAGTCTCGTCCTTATGACAGAAGATACACTTTTTACTTCCATGCCAATTGTGTTTCGCAAGGTTATCCTTTGTAAGAATTACTCCACGACGAAGATACCACACAAAGACTTTGTTTTTAGTGTAATCTTTATCTTCCAGTTTTTTTGTTATTATCAACTGGCACATCCGACTGGATTAGAGCTTTGTACATAGAGTCCACCGAGAATTTGTCAGTCTTGTGCAAATTCCATCGAAACTCATCACTCCCTGCGTCAGCTTGACTAAAGCCAGACACTGTAGCAACTCATTCCAATATGCTAGCCGAGGACCAACAAGATCTCTTCTGAACGTCACATTTGGTGGGAAATTTTACAACATCTGAGCGAGCGTATCGCTTTTGTGACGTCAATGTACAATATTGTATAAATCTAGATATTGTTCTTGAAGCATGGTAGTACCGAGCCACCTATCCTCCCAAAACCTTATCTCCAAGCCATCCCTGACGGAGAAAGAACCATATGGGAAGAAAAAATTCTTGGTCGCCATAAGGTCAACCCAGAACTGTGAATCACCTGGTTTCCAAGAAACCTGTGATACCGCACTTGAGCCAATATACTTTCTCATTAGAAGAGCTTGCCAAACCCCATCTTCAGTAAGAAGTTTGAACAGTCATTTACCGAGCAGGACTCTATTATTAACCTCTAGGTCATGAATACCGAGTCCTACTTGATCTTTAGGGCGGCACACTACATTCCATTTAGCCAGTCGATATTTGTTTTTCTCACTATCCCCTTCCCAAAAGAATCTCGATCAACAATAATCCAAACGATGTAAGACTCATTTTGCTAATTGGAAAAAGATATCATATACAGAACCAAGGACTGAATTTATGAGAACTTATCGGTAAGGCAAGATACTAGAATGGCATGCTAACCTGGAGCCAGGCACGCTAGTGAGATCAAGAGCTTTGGCATGATAAATATTGATAGGAATGAGCTGTGACTTGTGATAGTTAACTTTTAACGTTGTGCATAGGCATCAATAATGGTTTGAGTAGCTTTTGACCCAGAACATGAATTTGCGAAAGCTATACTCAAAATTGCCTTGAGGTTGTGCATCTGAAATAATGGAGTATGTGCACCATGACACCCTAGTTAATTATAGGGAGTCATAAACGATCTTGTTCACACAGTTTTTATGAGTGTGCATCAGTAACTCGTAGCTGGTTTCTGATTCATGTTACAGCATTTGATTACAGCGTTGCTATTTACATTGATTTTGCAGACAGTTTACCAGCTTACTGGATTTAATCTGATGGGGCGGCCCCTCAAACTAAAGTTGCTTGATTTGAACATCCACACTCTTGGCAGGTTTTTTTGTTGGTCTATTGTTCTTCTCACTAATTCATCAGCGTGCTATTTTTAATTTTTTATATACAATGCTGATTTCGCTAACTGGTTAGAGATCAGCCTTCACCTTCGAAGAATTTGCCTGTTCATCTAAGGATGACCGCTTGTGTCAAGGGCTTTGATCCATCTCTCGATGTTGGAAGGGTAAGTCTTGTGTGTCTTACTACTGTGCTCTCTTGCCTTTTGAGACTGATTTTCTTTGCAGATTTTTTAGCTCAAAGGTAGTCGATATCCACCGCTCGAATAGATAGAATAGAATTGACCCAGTTTATAAGGAAAACTGGACCCAAAAACCATACAAACTTTACAAAGCCCTGTTTATGAGGAAAACAGGGCCAAAAAACCGCACAGATGAAGCGACCCGCCGCCCACACGACACAAGTCGACCAAACGCCACAAAACACACCACCCGTTCCGGGGCCGCCGCCCCGGTGAAGCAACCAGATCGACTTTCGCATTGCCCGAAAGCGATCCAGTCATGGTCGACGAACCCTCTGCCCGCGCAGTCTTCATCCAGGTCGCCACAAAAACCACCCTGTTCCGGGGCCGCCGCCTCGGCGTAGCAACTAGATCGACCTTCGCATTGTCCGAAGGCGATCTAGTCAGGTCGACGAACCATCTGCCCGTGCAGTCTTCGTCCAGGTCGCCACCCAGACCCACGCTAGTTAACGGCTCTGCCTCATAGAACCGTCATAGCGTGGGAGACCGAGTCCGCCGCCTCGACGTCCACCATCATCCGGGGCCGCCGCCCTGTCATTCGCCTTCCCGACCACGGGGCTATCCTGCACATCCATCGCGAAGTCATCGCACCACGAGGGCCAATAACTCCAAGACGACGCCTCCAACAAGGTAGTGATGTGTCCGTCACCGTCGTCCGCCCCCGACGGGGCTTAGGTTTTCACCCGGAGAGTCTTGAAACCGCTCGCGTCAGACCGGGTCGAGGTTCCACAACGACGCGATTAAGAAGGGAACGACGCCCGAAGGCGCCGCCGTCATTGGCACAAACCGAAGTCCGTGCAATCTTTCGCCCGGTATTCTACATGTCCACGAAGCTCAGGGAGCAGCCGGTTGGAAGCATATCTCCGTCGTCGACCGCCAATCTCCTCCGCATGCCGCAGCCATTTAGGCACCTCATGCCACGGCAGATGCCATGCCGGCCGCGCCACTGCCGCAGCTGCTGATCCGGGGCCGCCGCCCCGGCTTCCTCCTCCCCGTGAGCTTGTCGTGGCCGGAAGAGGGTGGAGGAATCCCAACCTCCCCAACCAGCAGCCCACCCTTCAAGCTTCACCACCACATCCAGGAGCTCGGCGCCGTCGTCGCTCGCACCTCCTCCGCGACGACGTTGCCGTGCCCATCGCCAGCACGCGCGGCCCAGATGCGGCCCGCCTGGACCCAGATGCAGCCCGTGGACCGCCGCCGCCACGAGCCTCCCGCGGCCGCAAGGCCACCCTCCATGGCACCGGCTCCCTGCGCCGCCTCGCCCGTCCGCTGCCCCGCCGCCAAGACGCGCCGCCGGCAGATGCGCCGCACCTCTGCTGCAAGAAAAAGGAACCGCGAGCTAGGGAACAACCGCCCCGCCGCCACCTTCCCCGGGGCCTGCGTGGCTTTGCCGACGGCCTCTCCAGCGGCGGCGATGCAGGGGAGGGAGGGAGAGTTCGTTGAGGGGCGCTGGCGGGAAGGGTTCCCCGTGTCGCCCAGAGGAGGACGACGCGGGGTTGGGGGAGGTACTCTTATATTTTTTGGGATTTTCCTTGCAGATTCGGTCCATGCTTAAAGAGCATTTTGAATGCTATGGACTAAAAGCACTTATAACTCCCGTGAATTCAGACAACTCAAGCACAGGGTAATTTCAAATCTGTGCTTACATCTAACTCCTATTTGTTTGAATGCAGTTTGTTAATCTCCGACTTAATATGTTTTTGTTTGTCTCAAATGCACAGGAAAGCTTACATAAGATATGCAGTGTTGAGGAGTTACCGCTCTGCACTCAACCTTCATGGGTCTAAACTTGGGGGACACGAGTTGTGTGTCACAGAATGGCCGGAATTTCCATGGCACAAAGAAGAGGGAAGCAAAACCATCGGTGAGGTCGATGCAGGCTTAGCTGGTCAGCACACTGTTGATGCCTCGTTTGGAACTGAAGAACCTGTTCCTGTTACTGCTGGGAACACATCGATTCCTTTGAAGCTCTCGCAAAGTTTTGAAGTACCCGTTCGTCCGGAAAGGGCCCAACTGGCATACCGATTGGAGAGGTAACAATGAATACTTCTTACAATACAATGCAGCCTTGATTCTCTCTATATTTGTAGGTTAACTATTGCTTATCTTGCAGGCAAAAGGACACGGCTTGTATGAGAGCGGTGATAACGAATTTGAACGAGATATTAAACTTGAAGGCATATCATATGATATCTAACTAGAGGGGTGGCCCGCGCAATTGCGCGGCTAGACAATTTTTGACGTTTCATTTTGCTGCCATATCTTTATATTTTACTCAAACATTGTATGATATATATATATATTAATTTTAGAATTATATGAATCGCTAATTATTATTGTTTGGTTTTAGATATTTTGTGGAGATGTAAGTTGTTTTTTATCGGCTCCTATTTAAACTCAACCATTTACATTTCTCACTTTAACACGTTTATAGTCAGCCTAAATCATAATGTGTGTTCCCAATCCGTGTAATGTTATTATTTTAGAAAATGACTTTTATTGTGAAAAGGAAAATATAAGATAATCCTGATTTATGTCTTCGCAGTAGTCGGTGATTCATGTTGACTTAAATTGTTCTTCAATTTTGTGTAGACAATTTTCGTTTCATTTTTATTATAAAGTAGATTAATTATACTATTTTTTGTTATTAACGTTGCATATCTCTATTATTTTCTTGTCCCACAAAGCTATGGACATGCAACCCTTTGAAACATTTTTTTCAGTGTGTCTGCTTTCAGTTTCCTAGGATTTTTTTTTTGGCTCAACCATGATTCATTCGATGCAAAGATTTCCCAGCTTTCCTTCCTTTGGTGGGTAAAGAAAACTCTGCTGCTCTCGTCCTAGTCACTTGCGCACGCGCAGCTCAGCGTCGCCGCATCAGTCCCTGACTGCTCTACCCCAAGATCCCGACCTCGGCGCTCGACTCCGGCGACCGCTCTCGCTCTGGCGCTGGCATCTCACTCGTCCAGTTCGCGTGCCCTGATTTGTATTGGTTTGGGGGCAGCTGCATCCAGCATCCGGAAAGCTGGGCGGTCTACTGCTCCAGTCTCAACCTCCACGTACCCAAGTTCCACGACGACACCGGGGACGATTGATTGGCAGAGTCCATAGATGTGGTGACCGTCCGGACTGCCGGCTGGTCGAACCTGCAGAGGGTAGCAGCGCCACTTCGTCCTCCCTGACGGCTCGATCTGAAAACTGCCGCCCCGACGCTCGTGGCTCGGGCTCGCCGCTTGTGTCGCCCTCGTTCAAAGGCGACAGCTGCAGCATGCATTCGGCAGGTATGGCAGTACATGCTTCGCTGCTCCAGTCTTACCTTGCACAGCTGCACTGTTTGCTTCCGCATTTCTATTTGTAATTTTTTAATTTCCCCAATTTAGATTACAGGATGATTCATAGTCGTTTCTTTAAGCATGGGATCTAATGTCAGCTGGAAGTGTCAATGGGAAACAGAGCAGTAGCAACTGAGCTAGTTCATTGACGTCACTTGTCTTGTTGAGCTTGGACAGGAGGAGAGACAGGTAAATTCATTATGCTTCTCCATCTCCCAGATGACAAAATAAGAGATAAAATCTCCATGGTATAGCCATTTGCTGAGATAAATAATATAAGCGAGATTTGGATTATGTACTATTGGTAAGAGATATATTAATTTAGGACTAATTTATGCTCTGTGAAATTAATTCAGAAGCACATAAATAATAAGTTGAAACATGAAATTTGTATAGAAACGTGAAAGATACATGTATGTAGGTATGTAAAAAGAACGTCATGTGAAACATGGTAAGCAAGCAGGAACAGACTTGCTAAATTGAAAATTGTATGTCCTGCTTTCAAAACAAAAAAATCCTAGATTGTTTACTCTGTGTTGTTCATAAGGAATCCATGATTTTCAGTGTCTTCTTTTCCTCTGTAAATTAGAACATCTCCCTATAGACAATATCTTCGCAGCTGTCTTCACTTGGACACTCAATTCTCATCTATTAGCAGCTTCAACCCTTCTTTTTTGTACCCTCGATAATGCCACATATAATTACCCATGGCAGAATACTTGCTTGTTCAAATATATTCCTACCTTGTTCAAGGATTCACCTTGGCTCTTATTTATGGTCATTGCGAAGCACACTGATGAAGGATGTTGCCTTCCTTTCAGCATGAATGGTTTGATTCACTGGGTGATAGATGATCCGAGGTATGTATTTCACCCACGTGGGTTCCTGTAATTGTTTGTTCCTTGTTGCCAAGAAGTGCTATTGTCATTCTCATACCGTTGCACAAACCTGCTGCTTGGTTGATGTTTCGTAGGAGCAGCATGGGCAAATCTGCATTGAATTTTAGCTGATGGCCTGCGATTCCTGAGAACTTCAAGATGTCGAGGAATTCGGATGTTGTTTGCTGTTGCCTTGAACACGGTTTTGAGGCATCAATATGTCACTTCTTCACCTTCTATCTGGCCAGCACGTCTGACTGAGGTTAATTGGTTATTGATTAGAGTTGTATTTCTGCTGCTTTTCTCCAGTGCATGGTGTGCGATCTAGTCTAGAGCAAAAAGAATTGAGAGTTCCCATACGCTCCGTCGTAGGTTGCGACAGTCTGCCCTAATCGCAATGATGAAACTTAAAAACTTAATATTGGCAAATCTCCACGGCCGATTCATTAGCAGATAACCTGCAAGTTGTGCTTCGCGTGCCGGATGATGATCGTGTCTATTATCCTGCATCCATGCACATATCTGTCGTCGGCGCTGGCTATGGTCAATGAAAGAATCCTTACACATCCTCCATTAATTAATCCTACTGCATCAATGTAAGAATTTCCGGCCGATCGATGGTACATTGTTCCTTGCATCCATCTGATCAATCTAAGAATTTCCGGTCGATCATGGTAAATTTGTCCCGACATCCATCCGGGGATAGGATCCTTGAAGGTACGGCCGATCCATGGTAAATTGTCCCGGCATCGTCCGGGGATAGAATCCTTGAAGATGCTGGCCATGATGCTTCATGCTTGGGTGCATGATGATGATGGGGATGCATGGTGTCCTAGAATTGACCCAATAGTGTAGGAGTATGTCCATAACCCTGGTGACGATTTAACACTTCTACGACGCTGATCGATCAATCTAAATATCCGACCGATCGCCGTTACATGTGCCGGAACCCTTGGAAGCCGAGCTCCTTCATGTTTCTGTGCTCCGCCTTGTGGTCGCCGGCCGAAATCATCCCTCAGCCCCTTCTCGATGTAGCCTACCAGCCGCAGGTGGTCGGCGGCCGGCGTCGTTCTGCAGCTCCTTCTTGACGTAGCCTAGCAGCAACTGCTCTTGCTCCAAATAAGGGAATAGTTCTATGTTGTTGCCATTGATCCGCCGGCATCCCGCTGCCTTGTTCTGTGCCGCGTGCCTTCGATTGCCGATGCGACTGGTATTGATTGATCTCGATATGCTGGTATTGGCGTGTGTTTCGATTGGCTGGTGTCCAGGCGTGGTGGTTACGTACATGTGTTTATATTGGGCCGTGGATGTGTCCGTTTGGGCATCAGCTTACCTATCGTGTATTTCCAAAACTTTGGCATATTCCTTTCAAGATTCAATGTACGTGCTGATGCTGGACATCTATCCGTGCGGTTCCTAGCTGCCATGCCGTGTACTTCCGATTAAATCTCCACCGTTTATACATTGTAGTTTTACGGTGGTAAATCTCAAGCGTTGATTGTCTTGTGTTTAGGACTAATTTATGCTCTGTGAAATTAATTCAGAAGCACATAAATAATAAGTTGAAACATGAAATTTGTATAGAAACGTGAAAGATACATGTATGTAGGTATGTAAAAAGAACGTCATGTGAAACATGGTAAGCAAGCAGGAACAGACTTGCTAAATTGAAAATTGTATGTCCTGCTTTCAAAACAAAAAATCCTAGATTGTTTACTCTGTGTTGTTCATAAGGAATCCATGATTTTCAGTGTCTTCTTTTCCTCTGTAAATTAGAACATCTCCCTATAGACAATATCTTCGCAGCTGTCTTCACTTGGACACTCAATTCTCATCTATTAGCAGCTTCAACCCTTCTTTTTTGTACCCTCGATAATGCCACATATAATTACCCATGGCAGAATACTTGCTTGTTCAAATATATTCCTACCTTGTTCAAGGATTCACCTTGGCTCTTATTTATGGTCATTGCGAAGCACACTGATGAAGGATGTTGCCTTCCTTTCAGCATGAATGGTTTGATTCACTGGGTGATAGATGATCCGAGGTATGTATTTCACCCACGTGGGTTCCTGTAATTGTTTGTTCCTTGTTGCCAAGAAGTGCTATTGTCATTCTCATACCGTTGCACAAACCTGCTGCTTGGTTGATGTTTCGTAGGAGCAGCATGGGCAAATCTGCATTGAATTTTAGCTGATGGCCTGCGATTCCTGAGAACTTCAAGATGTCGAGGAATTCGGATGTTGTTTGCTGTTGCCTTGAACACGGTTTTGAGGCATCAATATGTCACTTCTTCACCTTCTATCTGGCCAGCACGTCTGACTGAGGTTAATTGGTTATTGATTAGAGTTGTATTTCTGCTGCTTTTCTCCAGTGCATGGTGTGCGATCTAGTCTAGAGCAAAAAGAATTGAGAGTTCCCATACGCTCCGTCGTAGGTTGCGACAGTCTGCCCTAATCGCAATGATGAAACTTAAAAACTTAATATTGGCAAATCTCCACGGCCGATTCATTAGCAGATAACCTGCAAGTTGTGCTTCGCGTGCCGGATGATGATCGTGTCTATTATCCTGCATCCATGCACATATCTGTCGTCGGCGCTGGCTATGGTCAATGAAAGAATCCTTACACATCCTCCATTAATTAATCCTACTGCATCAATGTAAGAATTTCCGGCCGATCGATGGTACATTGTTCCTTGCATCCATCTGATCAATCTAAGAATTTCCGGTCGATCATGGTAAATTTGTCCCGACATCCATCCGGGGATAGGATCCTTGAAGGTACGGCCGATCCATGGTAAATTGTCCCGGCATCGTCCGGGGATAGAATCCTTGAAGATGCTGGCCATGATGCTTCATGCTTGGGTGCATGATGATGATGGGGATGCATGGTGTCCTAGAATTGACCCAATAGTGTAGGAGTATGTCCATAACCCTGGTGACGATTTAACACTTCTACGACGCTGATCGATCAATCTAAATATCCGACCGATCGCCGTTACATGTGCCGGAACCCTTGGAAGCCGAGCTCCTTCATGTTTCTGTGCTCCGCCTTGTGGTCGCCGGCCGAAATCATCCCTCAGCCCCTTCTCGATGTAGCCTACCAGCCGCAGGTGGTCGGCGGCCGGCGTCGTTCTGCAGCTCCTTCTTGACGTAGCCTAGCAGCAACTGCTCTTGCTCCAAATAAGGGAATAGTTCTATGTTGTTGCCATTGATCCGCCGGCATCCCGCTGCCTTGTTCTGTGCCGCGTGCCTTCGATTGCCGATGCGACTGGTATTGATTGATCTCGATATGCTGGTATTGGCGTGTGTTTCGATTGGCTGGTGTCCAGGCGTGGTGGTTACGTACATGTGTTTATATTGGGCCGTGGATGTGTCCGTTTGGGCATCAGCTTACCTATCGTGTATTTCCAAAACTTTGGCATATTCCTTTCAAGATTCAATGTACGTGCTGATGCTGGACATCTATCCGTGCGGTTCCTAGCTGCCATGCCGTGTACTTCCGATTAAATCTCCACCGTTTATACATTGTAGTTTTACGGTGGTAAATCTCAAGCGTTGATTGTCTTGTGTTTTAATTATATAATAGATTTCGTGAAACTCTTGTGGCCGGCCGCACGGCCGGCCGTTACCTGGCTCATACTCTGGAGTGAAGCCTGAATCCGAGGGTGAGGGGATTATGCATAGGACCTTATGCATATCCGGTGACAGAATATCAGGTCTGCGGTTTAAGCTTTCTTTTATTTGTATGTGTTTTCTTCTTGGAAAGATTGTACATCAAGACGAAAGAACCACATTTTGTTGATCAGCACGTTTGGAGACCACGTACTACTACAAATTTTCTTTATACTAGTAGTTGGAAATGCTGGTAGGTAGGATTGGCATAACACCACTTTATAGTTCGAATCCTGTCAGGCCGTACGTGCTTTTGTTCGTGTGAGTTAAACCACTTCGTTGGAAAGATTTGGAGGAATAAACAAGATAATATTAATAGATCAGGTGGCTCTGTCTCCTGATAAACTTTATTGGTTCCGTGGCTCGGCATCCAGGATGGGTGGAGTGGGTGGCAGCTATGGCACACGACTCGGCAACAACCATTTCACTACTCCACTGGCCACAAAAATGTCAAAGAGCTAAGAACTTGCCTGTGGCAAGATGGTTAGGTGAGTAGTTGTACGCCTAATCCATCAGAGTTCAAACCGCATGTTTGATGCTGGTGTTTCTCATTTAGGCGGAATTTTCTTCAGTGGGAGGCGACGTTCCGTCGACAGCGAGGCGCCCGTGGTGATTTCGTCAATCTCAAGACCCAATCCGCTGGCTCAGTCTTTCGGAGATGCTCATAGGGGTAGGGTGTGCGTGTGTGCGTTCATAGGGATGAGTGTATGCGCGTGTATGTGAGCGTTTGCGTTGTACTGTGTTTCGCAAAAATGTGCAAGAGCTCTAAATATGTACTGGTAACTACAGCGAGGAACGGTCGGACGTTTATTGGAATAATTACGGGTTTTGGGTTTGGGCTGGACATTGGATTACAGGCGGGAATAATTAGCACGATAGGTTGGGAATGTCGCACGTTTAGAGCATCTCTAGCAGATCCCGTAAAATGGTCAACTCCACGGTTGAAAAAACGGACCGAACAGATCCTAATAAAGGGTGGTTCCAAAAAAAATTCATGTCCCGGATATTATCACCTCGCTGCCCCCATACTTCTAGTTTTGGACTCGGTATACACGTCCCAAACCAGACAAATCGAAATGAGTCAACGCTCGTGTCGGCGCGACGACTCCGAGATTGATCCCACGACTAGGAGATCGATTCCGGCGTCAATTTTTGATTCCCGACGAGGAGCTTTGATTCTGACTGATTTGTGTGAAGTCGTGGCCTGTGCTCGCAGCCCCATGGAAGCACCTACATGGTTAATCTCCCCATGTGGAAGCACCTCGATGGGAGAAGGCTAAAGAGGCTAGCGCTCGGAGAGCCAGGTGAAGGCCCGAGCCAGCTAGGGTGGCCGTGCTTGCCGCCCCATGGAAGCACCTCTATGGCCAAACTCTCGCATGGGAGCACCACCACGGAAAGAGGTTGGTCGAGGCGGGGAGGCCAGCCAGGAGGGCCAGGCAAGGGCCCGAGCCGCGAGGAGGGTGGTGATGGGAGTCAGGGCGTTTCATCCGGCGGCGTTCAGTTTGTACGTACATATCCTTGGGAAGACAAAGAAAAGAAATTACGGTGTGTTTTTTAGGGGATCTGTTCTGTGTTTTTTTAGAAAAGGGAATTTTATTAATCCCAGCTTCTACATCGAGTGATGCACACAGCGATTATTACAAAGTTTAAAAGTATCTTATTCATGCTTACATCTCAAAAAGCGCAAAGATCGGGACAGCCCTCAACCGACAAAGACAAACTTAAGTGAACTAAGAAAGCCGACTAATATGTTGCTACGTATGTCGGGAGAAAAATCCTGTGCCACGCGCAGAACTCTCATGCACCTAGCCACCATAAGGTCCCGCTGGTCCGAAGGAAGCAGGAAAGCCCATAACTGTATCGAGTGCACGCCATGTGAATAACCTGTAATTGTAATACATGAAAATCTGTTAAATACAATATCATTTCGACAATTCCAAATAGACCAACAAATAGCTGATACGCTATACGAATCTTATCTTTGGTCTTTTTGTCCATCCCCGCAACCAATTTCCCAAACATGTTTGTGACATTAGCAGGGAGAGGAATATTATATGTACAAAAGACTACACGCCATATAAGTTTTGCAAAAGGGCAAGAAATAAAGAGATGTTCAATACTCTCATCATTCCCCAAAAAGAACAATGTGAGCTACTATGCAATTCTTTTTAACAAGATTATCTTTTGTTAACAAGACTTTTCGATGAAGGAACCACATAAATATCTTAATCTTTTGCGGTATTTTTAATTTCCAAAGATACTTCTGAAAATATCTAGTATGACCATTCATCAGGTCATCATTAGATTTTACTGTGAATTGCCCATTTTGGGTCAGCTTCACTTAAAACATCAGGAACATCATTCAACGTTACCTCCATCAATCTAAGGCACAAATGGGACCACATCTCCCATTTGCTCCCACAGGGCCCTCCTAAATCCTATATTTAGTGGAGGCGCATTATGAAGCACATCATGAACCGAAACATGCTGGTGCTGCACAATGTTATAATAACGGATATTGGTTCATTAAAGGGGAGTCACCACACCAAGTGTCCCCCAAAAACCTTGTTGTTTCCCCATTACCAACTACAAGGGACCCTATAGAAAATAAGTCATCTTTGACCCTCATTAGTCCCTTCCAAAAGGGGAGAGTCAGTAGGTTGAGCCTCTACTTGAGCTAGAGTTTTACTTTGAAGGTATTGTTTTGTAGCAGCTCTTGCCACACACCTTCCTCGTTTAAAAGTTTGAACAGCCATTTTCTAAGCAAACAATTATTTTTTAGTTCAAGTACCTCCACCCAAGACCTCCCTGGTCCTTTGGTCGACATATAATGTTCCATTTTGTCAATCGATATTTCCGCTTTCTCATCACTTGCAAAAATCGAGATCTATAAAGTCTAACCTTTTCCTCACCCCTTTAGGCAATTCTAAAAAGGATAACATGAACATCGGAAGGCTTGTTAGGACCGAATTAACAAGTACCAACCGATCCCCATAGGATAACATCTTTCCTTTCCAACAACCAAGTTTGCCTTCGAAACGACATTCAACAGGTTGCCATTCATCATTTCGGAGCCTCCTCTATGAATCGGAACCCAAGATATTTGAACGGTAGAGATCCCGACTCACATCGAAGATTTGCCGGTACTGATCTTCTACCTCTTAGCCTTCCAAAGCAGAAGATTTCTCTCTTATGATAATTTATTTTGAGCCCCGATAGTTGCTCGAAAATACAGAGGATGAGTTTCATATTAACCGCCTTCGCAAGATCATGGTCCATAAATAAAATTGTATCATCTGCATATTGCAAAATAGATAACCCTCCTCAACCAAATGAGGAATCAACCCATCTATCTGCCCATCTTCCTTCGCCCGTGCGATTATGATGGCTAGCATATCCGCCACTATGTTAAACAAACATGGGGGACAAAGGATCCCTTGTCTAAGACCTTTTTTAGTTTGGAAATAATGACCGATGTCATCTTTTACCCGAATCCCAACGCTTCCCTCCTGAACAAATTGCATAATCCAATTACACCTTTCTTGTGCAAAACCTTTCATACGCAATGCTTGTTGGAGAATGGCCATTTTACTTTGTCATACGCTTTCTCAAGTCAATCTGTCGGCCCAGTGAAATCCAGGGTGTGCTGGGCCTGTCCTATACGGCCCTCGTCACTTGATGGCTGATTTTCGCTAAGGACCAAGCCTACGGCTTGGAGAGCCTCGTGAGGCGAATTGCCTCGCGAGGGATTTGAGGCAGCAGAGGCCTGTGGAGGCCATATCTGCTGCCCCCTCTTCAAGGAAATCTCCCCTGGGGAGAGGTCAACGCCGAATTCTCTACAGGGCGTCCAAGCCCTCGTGGAGATCGCTTCGCTGCAAAGCAACCTCTGCAGAGCGCACATGGGCTCTGCAGCGGCCGCAGAGTGACGCGCGCCCCTGCGCGCGGTGACGACGACGCCGCAGTTGCCATTTTGGTGATTAAAGGGGTCAAAAAGCTGTGCCACCCGCTCCGGACTACAAGGTTTCCTCTTTGGTGATAAGGGGACCGGCCGGCGCTACGCTCCAAGGCCAACGTCACCGTGGGCACCCCCACGTTCCTCTGCGGCCCCAGCTGGCCGTCCTGCATGGACGGTGGGTACTCTGCTACAGGAGTCAGCTTTACGCTCATGGACCGCGTCCATGGACCCGGGCTGCGATGCACCGCGCTCCACCTTCTGCGCCACGTGACAGCCCTACCACAGTGCGAGTGCAAGGGGGAGCACGGGGCGCCTATAAAAGGAGGACAAGGTGCACCGTAGCAAGGGATCGCATTCTCATTCCAGCATAGCCACTTACGCGCAAGGAAGAAGAAGACCATTGCTTCCCTTCCTTGTATACACCATTGCCAAAAGAGAGCCCTCGGCAAGCTCATTGTACTGTAACCTCTACAAGCAGTGCAATACAGACAAGCAGGAGTAGCGGTGTTACCTCCACACGAGGGCCGTGAACCTGGGTACGGGCTGGTGTTCATCTCTGTCGTGATGTCCCTCCACTTGCTCGACGAGCACCGTCGCCGTGCAGGTTGAGGGTTGTTTGACCAACGTGTTCAGCCCCTTACACGAACTCTCTTCGTGAGCTTGACTATCCCTGTTTCGTGGGAGTCATTCTCCGACAATTGGCGCGCCAGGTAGGGGGCTGAGGCGCGTCTTCAACCTTCATCGACCTCTGCACCATGGCGGACACTCGCGCAGCTCGCGCCACCCGGCGGGCGTCAGGCAGGGCAACCACCGAGCCCGCTGCCAACACCACCAACCCTCGCGGCCGTCCCCGCGCCAGCCGTGCCACGGGGCGCAACACCGCTGAACCGCGGGTGGAGCACCCGAGGACGACGACGGCCACCACGACGACCGCTTCGACGACGACGTCGACCACGGGCACGGCGAGGACGCTGAGTCCTCGCATCCGTCCCAGCGCCACAGCGCCTCCACTCTTGGGCGTCCAGCGCCCAGCCCAAACACCGCGCTGCTCATGGCCGCGGAACTCTTCCGCTACCGTCCCACAGCTGAGGCGCACGACAACTGGCTCGGCCGCCTTCAGCACCTCGTCGACATTGCGGCGGCACCGCGCGCTGCTCCTGCGGCGTCGCGCTCTCTGGTGCACCACAACTCCGGACGCGCTGGAACCACCGCGCATGGCGCACCTCCGCCGCCGCCTCCGCCAGGTCCGCCTCCAGCCGCGGCGCACAAGGCCGCATCCCACGCGTCTTCGCCGCGCGATTGTCAAATCGTGCAGCGGACACCCCCAGACGCGCGGGTGGAAATGGAGCGCCAGAAGGACCTCCAGAAGCGCATCGTGGAGGAGTCGGCCAGCAGGGCGACAGAACCGCCGTGCTCTTCAGGGGGCATCGCCTCGTACGCCACAGGTTGCGCGGCCTTCACCCGCAACCTGCGCGCGTCGTCTGGCCACAGAAGTTCAGGCCTGACCTACCCAAGGGCTACGACGGCACGAACAACCCCATCGAGTTCTTGCAGCTCTACACCACCTCCATCCAAGCTGCGGGGGGAGACGACAAGGTCATGGCCAACTGGTTCTCCCACGCTCTCAAGGATTCCGCCTTGTCGTGGCTCCTGAACCTTCCCGAGGACTCCATTGACTCGTGGGAGGAGCTCTGCCAGCAGTTCGTTGCGAACTTCAAGGGCACGTACGAGCGCGCCCTCACCTACAACGACCTGCGAGCTGTGCGCCAGAAGCCTGGCGAGACCCTCCGCAGGTACATCCAGCGCTTCAGCCAAGTCCGCAACAAGATCCCGAACATCCCGGACTCGCACGTCATTGCGGCCTTCAGAGAGGGCGTCACCAACCACAGGATGCTCGAGAAGCTCGGCATCCATGATACCCTCTCCTCCGTGGTGAAGCTCTTCGACATCGCAGACAAATGCGCCAAGGCAGAGGAAGGGCTCCTCTTCGTCAAGGTGGGCTCGACAGACGACCCTGTCGAGGGATCCAAGACCCAGAAGAGGCGTGACGAGATCAAACGCAAGCCTACCGCAGTCCTGGCAGCTGAACCCGACGCCAAGCATGTTCGCGAGGACTCTCCAGAGGCTGGCAAGAAAGAGGTGGACAACCGCCCGTTCTGCATCTACCACAACAGGCGCGGCCATGCGACAGAGAACTGCTATGACCTCAAGCAACTGAGCAAGAAGCGTGAGCAAGAAGAGGCAGCGGTGGCCGCGGCAGAGGCCGTGGTTACCGCAAAGGTGGACGCAAGGGCAACTTCCAGAGGCCTCAGGGAACTCAGGCGAATGCCGCCGAGAAAAACAACAATCTGCCCGACGAAGAGCCTGGAGGCTACCAGGCCCCCAAGGGTGCCATGGCATGCATCCTCGGCGGATCCCAGGCGCCCAAGTCGAACAACCAGTTCAAGCAGTTCGCTCGCGAGCTCAACGCAGCGCTTCCCGGGGTCGAGACGTCCCGCCCCCTCAAGTGGTCCCAGTACACCATCGCCTTCGACGCCAAAGATCACCCCAAGTCTACAAAGACTGTGGGCACCCTCCCGTTGGTGTGCACCCCCACCATCAACAACATCGCCGTCGGCAAGACGCTCATTGATGGGGGTGCAGGCCTAAACGTCATCTCTGTCGAGACCTTCGAGACGCTTCAAGTGCCCTACGAGTGGCTCATGCCCTCCAGGCCCTTCACCGGGGTCACCAGCGGCTCAATCTCGCCTCTGGGGCAAGTGAGGCTCGCGGTCACTTTTGGCACGCAGGAGAACTACCGCACCGAGCTAATTGACTTCGACGTCGCGCACATTGGCCTGCCCTACAACGCCATCCTCGGCTACCCCGCCCTCGCGAAGTTCATGGCCGTCACGCACCACGCCTACAACATGGTCAAGATCCCTGGCAGCGGTGGCACCATCACCATACGCGGTCACGTACAGGACGCCACGCGCGCGTCGAGATCGCCTACAAGGCCGCTGCCATGGCATTCCCCGCTGACGAGGACATGGAGCCTCTCGAGAGGCCCAAGAAGAAGAAACAACTGTTCACTCAAGAGCAAGCATCTACAAAGAAGGTGTCGCTGAGCACCAGCGGCTCGGGGGCTGAGGCTCGGGGGCTAGCGTCACCATAGGCGCTGGCTTGCCTCCCAAATAGGAAAGCGCGCTCGTCGCCTTCCTTCGGGCAAATTCTGACATGTTCGCATGGACTCCGTCAGAAATGTCCGGTGTACCAAGGGAGGTGATCGAGCACCACTTAGCCGTGTGTCCAGACGCACGCCCTGTAAAGCAAAAAGCGCGGAAACAAGCCCCCGAGAAGCAAGCGTTCATCATCAAAGAAGTAGAGAAGCTGAAAGCAGCAGACATCATTCGAGAAGTTGCCCACCCCACTTGGCTCTCCAACGGTGTGGTTGTCCCAAAACCCAATGGAGGAGGCCGGCTCTGCATCGACTACACAGACGTGAACAAGGCTGCCCCAAGGATCCATACCCCATGCCAAGGATAGACCAGATTGTGGACTCCACCGCCGGCTGTGATCTCCTCTGTTTCCTGGATGCCTTCTCAGGCTACCACCAGATCAAAATGGCCAAGGAAGACGAGGAGAAAACAGCATTTCTCACCCCTTGTGGTGTGTATTGCTACACTTGCATGCCCTTTGGCCTAAAAAATGCCGGCGCCACCTTCCAGAGGCTCATGAGGATCGCCTTGGGGGCTCAGATGGGAAGAAATGCAGAAGCTTATGTCGACGACATCGTGGTCAAGTCTCGCGAGGGAGACACTCTCTTGAAGGATCTCGAGGAAACCTTCGCCAGCCTGCGCAAGGTGAACATCAAGTTAAACCCCGCCAAGTGCGTCTTCGGGGTGCCTTCAGGCAAGCTCCTCGGGTTCCTCGTGTCCCACCGCGGCATAGAAGCAAACCCTGACAAGATCAAGGCTATAGAAGACATGCAGCCACCTCGCCGCCTCAAGGACATGCAGCGCCTAGCAGGATGCATGGCCAGCTTAGGCCGCTTCATCTCCAAGTTCGGCGAGAGAGCCTTGCCATTTTTCAAGATCATGAAGAAATCCGGCACCTTCAAGTGGACTCCAGAGGCTGACAAGCATTTGAGGACTTGAAGAAATACTTGGCTAGCTCACCAGTCATGGTAGCCCCCAGGGCAGGCGAGCATCTGAAGCTGTACCTAGCAGCCACTCCACAAACTGCTAGCGCCGTCCTGGTGGTGGAAAGAGAAGAGCCAGTTCTCCCCAAGAAAAGCACTGCCACACCAAGTCCAGAACCTCCCGACGAGGAACAGTCTCTCCAGACCCAGTGCCAGGCCCACAGCCTCAAGTCGAGCCCTCCACGAGCACCCCTGCCGAGGCTCCTCCACAGGCAAACCTCGCCAAAACTCCTGAGGAGCCTCTCGAGGGAGCCGACGCTGCGCACCATCAACGACCCTCGTCGAGCATCCAGTCTACTTCGTCAGTACTGTACTGCGAGATGCTCGCGAGCGGTACCCAGTGCAGCAGAAGCTCCTCCTCGCGCTACTCATCGCCTCCAGGAAGCTGCGCCACTACTTCCAGGGTCACCCCATCACGGTGGTCACGTCCTTCCCCCTGGAGCAGATCCTGCGCAACCCCAACGCTACTGACCGCGTCGCAGGATGGAACATTGAGCTGCAGCCATTCAACTTGCGCTTCGACACCACAAGAGTCATAAAAGGGAGAGCGCTGGCGGATTTCGTCGCCGAGTGGACAGACCCAACTCCTGAAGAGCCTCGCGAAGAAGAAACCGCGTCATCGGGAGATACAATGCCAAGCCACTGGACCATGCACTTCGATGGAGCTTTCGCCTGCCGCAATGGTGGGGCTGGCGTTGTCTTAACCTCACCAAAAGGTGACAAGCTCTACTACGCCATCCAGCTGTGCTTCACAATAGACAAGATCTCCAACAACATCGCCGAGTACGAGGGCCTCCTCGCCGGGCTCAGAGCCGCAATCGCCCTTGGCGTCAAGCACTTACTCATAAAGGGTGATTCCCAGCTCCTGGTTAACTTCTCCAACAAGAGCTACACGCCTAAAGACGACCACATGGCCGCCTACCTTGAAGAGGTCGCAAGCTCGAGAAGCACTTCAGGGGCATGGAGCTCATGCACATCCCGCGAAAGGAGAACCAAGAGGCAGATGACATCGCCAAGCGAGCATCACGAAGGCAGGCCCAGTCGGCCGGCGTGTTTGAAGAGAGACTCTCCAAGGCGTCCATAAAGCAGCCACAAGAAGCAGCAGCCGCAAGCACAGACGAAGTACTCCCACCACCTCCTATAGGTGGGGCACCCAACTGCGGTCCATCCTCAGGGGAGCGTCTGCTGCTGGCTATGGTGCACCAAGAGACAGGCTGGGTTGACGAACTCAAAGACTACCTGCTGAAGGGAGTCCTTCCTGAAGAAGACGCGGAGGCAGAACGAGTGGCTCGACAAGCCAAGTCATACTACATCCTCGAGGGAGACCTGTACCGCAAGCGCCCAAATGGAATTGCACTCAAGTGCGTCCCCCCCGAGGAAGGCCGCATGCTGATCAGAGACATTCACAGTGGAGAGTGTGGCCACCATTCCTCTGCACGCACCCTGGCAGGCAAGGTCTTCAGGAGCGGTTTCTACTGGCCCCAAGTGCTTCAAGATGCCACCACCATCGTCCAGTCTTGCGATGCGTGCCAGTTCCACGCCAAGCAAGTTCATCAGCCTGCACTGGGACTCCAAACCATCCCGCTCTCGTGGCCTTTCGCGGTCTGGGGCCTTGACATTCTGGGACCCTTCCCGAGATCACAAGGGGGCTACCGCTTCCTCTTCGTGGCAGTCGACAAGTTCACCAAGTGGGCAGAGGTTGAAGCAGTGCGCAGCATACCGGCCAGGGCGGCAGTAAAATTCATCAGAGGCCTGGTCTGCCGCTTTGGTGTGCCTAATCGCATCATCACCGACAATGGCTCACAATTCACCAGCGGCATCTTCAGGGCCTACTGCGAGAGCCTCGGCACCAAGCTCTGCTTCGCCTCGGTGGCTCACCCACAGAGCAACGGCCAAGCCGAGCGAGCAAATGCTGAGGTCCTCAAGGGCCTCAAGACAAGAAGCTTCAATCGCCTGAAGGGCTACGGCAAGGGCTGGATAGACGAACTCCCGTCCGTGCTCTGGTCCATCCGCACGAACCCCACGAAGCCCACTGGTGAGACGCCATTTGCCTCGTGTATGGAGCTGAAGCAGTCCTCCCCACAGAGATCAAGCATGGATCCGCACGGGTCCTTGCCTTCAACGAGGACGATCAAGCAGACCTCCACAGCGACGACCTGCTACTCCTTGACGGGTTGCGCCGCCGTGCCGCCCTCAGGGCAGCCAAGTACCAGCAAGACCTGCGACGCTACCACAGCCGCCACATACGTCCGCGCACTCTCGAGACAGGCGACCTCGTCCTCAGGAGAATCCTCTCCAGGGAAGGTCTCCACAAGCTCTCGCCAATGTGGGAAGGCCCCTACAGGGTCTCACACATCGCCAGGCCTGGCGCGGTACGCCTCGAAACGGAGGACGGCATTCCGGTCAAGAATCCATGGAACATCGCGCATCTACGCAAGTTCTACCCGTGATCATAGTCACGCCAGACATTTTTTGTCTCTAGAGGGAAGCACACAACTTCACCTCCAAGCTTCACAAAAGCTTCTCCTCCCGAGGGCCAGCCCCTCTGAGCTCTCCTGATTACGTGCCGCCGCAGGCCGTGAAGAGTCTCAGCCACTGAATGTGGTCCCCATGCCTCGACATGGAAAACTTTATCTTGGTCACACCAAGTGTAATGAACCAATTCGTTTCTCATGAAACATTGCGCTGAGGCGCCGCTATGTAATATTTTGGTGGTGAGTTTTACTTTTCATCATCTTAGTTCATTTCGCGCTCATATTCTTCCCCATGCGCACCTCGCGAGCGGGGGCTGAGTACGGTGACTGTGCCTCAAGAGCACCCCAACAGCACCGCAAAATCCAAAGGATCCGAGCTCTAGCACGTGAGCACGCTCTCACGCCTGTTACCTCCCCAAAGAGCTCTGGCCCATGGGCTTGCTCCCAAAACACGCCACCTCACCAAAGGACCTTGGTACTTACTCTCCTCGCGAGATACCCATGAGGAAGCCTATAAGCGCGCATGGGTGTTTACTACCATGTGTGCTTTGGGTCTGCCTCTCTAACCAATACAGGGAACAAGAAGTCCTCCCCAAGGTCGAGAAGTCACGCTCCGACCCCTAGAAGGGAGCGCACCATCAGGGAAGCCAACGCCCTCTACGAGGCCAAAGTCTCGCCAAGCTAAGTCTAGCGCTCGCGCTCCTCAGAAGTTTTTCTCCCTCTCACGGGCACCTGTCGCCCCTCGAGCGGTTTTTTCTCTCTCACACTCCATGGACTGCTTGTGCGTCAAAGGGGAGCCCTCGAGCACCGCGACTCGAGAGCCCTTACCTCTCCAAGCCTTAAACACCCCCCGGCCTTGCCGAGTCACGCTCCGGCATACCGTAGCGGCGGTGTCATAGCGCAAAGAGATGGGTCCTGACGACGTAGAGCGAAGAAAGACATGGAACAGGGACAAAGGACCCTTCGAGGGGCACACACACATGTTTGCATACGATAAAGTATCTTACAAGCCAGCGTGAATTAAAACAAGTCTTAAAACAAAGATAATTGCGCCAAGCGCATCTTGTTGCAGGAGTGGCCTAGGCAGAGGGTTCACCATCGCCGTCCTCTTCAGCCTTCTCTTCTTCGGCGCCTTCATCCTCCTCAGCGGCCTGCTCCGCCTCAACCCTCTTGAAGCGGTCGACGTAATCGTTGACTTCTTCTCGAACCAAGTTGGAGAGCTCCCAGGCCGGATCTCCCTCGATGGGCTCGGTCACTGACTCGAAGTCGAAGCCGGGGTGAAGGCGCTGGAGGTTGGCGAAGACGCGATCGATCGCCACGGTCAAGAGCTTGCGGCACTCCTCATCAACAACGTCGCCAAGTTCCGCCACAGGGCCCTCGAGCACAGAGAAGAGCTGGTCGAAGTAAGCAAGATATGTGGCGGCATCAGCGTTCCCATGGACGGGAACAATAGGTGCATCCACTCCTAGCTGCCCCGCGAGAGTATTCCCCCGGGCCACTAAGGATTGGAACATGCGCTCCCGTTGCTGCGTCAAGACCTGTGCCGCCTGCACGCGATGCTCAGCCTCTTCGGCGCGCTCCACGACAGGGCCCACCTGAGCGGTCAACTCCTTCATGTCCGCCATCAAAGAGGCAAAGTTCTGTTCCGCGCGCGCCCGAGCCTCCGCGGCAGCCTGGAGGCGAGAGTCGAATCGCTTCTTCTGGGCCTCAAGGTCCTGGACGCGAGCCTCAAGCTCTTTGCGTCTCTTCGTGAAGCGCTCCTCTTGCTTCTTGGCCTTATCCGCGAAGTCTTTTCTACAGCTGTCGCGAAAGAGCTTCTCCTTCGTCGCAGACTCTTCCGCCATCTTCTCCTCCTTTTTGCGAAGGTTCTCGTTGGTCAGCGCAAGGCGCTTCTGGTAGAACTCCTCATCTTGAGTGACCTTGTACTCGCGGGCTTCCAGGTGCTCCCGCTGCGCGGATTGATCCTTCTCGATCTGCTCAACCTGGTCTTCGCGTTTGCGCGCCTCGGCCTCGCGGGCGTCGAGATCAGCTCCGCGCTGCACGATCAAGTCTTCGCGAATGCTCAAACTCTCACGGAATTTCTCCAAACTCTGCCGCACATTTTCCGACTCGGCGACGATCCCCGCCTCGCGGTCTAGAAGCTCTTTGTGCTTGGCGGAGACCGCCGCCTCGCGTGCCGCCAGCTCCTGGTGTTTGGCCTCGGTCTCCACCTCGAGAGCCTCGCGCCTAGCACCCAGGTCCGCTAGGGTCTCCTCGACCTCGCGGACCACGCTGATGCGGATCTCCTCAGCAGAGCGCAGCGCTGCCTCGCGCTGCGCCTGGGCAGCTTCGTTCTTCCGGCGGCAGCTCTCCACGGTCTCATGAAGACAAGCCCAGCCCCGCGCAAGCTCAGCGGCCTCCTCCGCCCTGGAGCGATCTTCCTCGGCAAGCTGGGCCTCAAGCTCGTCGAGAACCTCCCTCGCCGAGCGGAGGACAGCCCCACGGCGGGCTGCGCGGGGCGCCGCCCCCGCAGAACTAAGGCCCATGGCTCGCCGGAGGGCCTGGAAATGCCGGCGCCTGCCGAGGATTCCGGAGCGTCCAACCTTGGGCTCCGAGTGGCCTCAAGGCGCGCCTGGGGGCTCTGGTGCGAGCCCCCCTCTTGGTCCACCAAGGAGCCTTCAGGGGGCTTTGATGAGAACCCCCCTCCCGGGGAGGCCTCCTGGGGGTTCGGGGCATCTTCATCTTCAACCACGTCATTCTTCTGCCCCTGGGGAGCGCTCTCCTCTCCAGGGACAGGGTTGGCCTTCTCAGTTGAGGCCGCCTCCCCAGCGGCCTCAGAGTCCGCTGTGGCCTCTCCAAGTTTCGTGCTCGGTGGGGGCGATGACGCGGCGGCCTCCTCCATTTCGACGTCAGCGCACGCCCCCGCGGACGCCCCTGTCACCGCGGCACACTCCTTCGCCGGCGGCGTGAACCTCGCCGCATCCGCATCCGCCGTCCCCTCCGGCTGCAGGGGGGAGACGTCAGGCCGCATAGGTGGAGGCATCGCCACCTCTGCCTCCCCCTCCATCTCCTTGCAGTGCTCCTCTGCTCAGGAGGCGGTGCCGCAGCCTCAGGAGATGAAGCAGTGCCCTCGGGAGGCACCTCGTCAACTGTACACGCTGCAGGCGCCGCTGCAGCGCTGGGGATCTCTCCAAGCCTCCGAAGTCTCCGCCTCTTCGGCACCTCGGGGCCCCTGGAGAGGCTAAAACTCAAAAACTCCGCAGGAAGCCTACGCAAGAACAAGCCAAAACAGAAAAGGGAGTCGGTTCTTACCCTGATGTCTTGGCGCGGGAATCGACCCACACCGTGTTCGACGACCGCCACGGCCTCGGTGGTGCGGCTCCGGCGCCGGACCCCTCGAGAGCGGCCTCGGCTTTCCTCTTGAGGGAGATGCCCGCTGGACTCCCGGCGGCCCGGTCATGAACGGCCTTGGAGCGGGGCTCGCAATGGCCTGATGAAGCTCCGTCATCGTCGCTCTCCTCTTGCCCCTCGGCGCACTGCGAGGGAGCGACCACGAACTGGCCGCTGCTGCCTGAGGAAGCCTCGTGGGCCTCACCTCAGGCGCCGCGCTCTTCGAGGTGCTCGAGTTCTCCGCTGGAGAGGCAGAGCCTCCCGAGGCGCCGGTTGCGCCTGCGTCGGATTCCACAGGCGTTACCGTCGTCTCCTCGTCGCCCTCAGCTGGCGCCCCCTGCGCCGCGGACTCAGGATCTTCGCGGGGCCCCGCATGTCCCTTGGGCACCAGGCCCCACCGGTCGAACTTCGGCATCGACTGCACGAGCGAGACGCGGCGCCCAAGGTCAATCCTGTGGAGCGGGACCGCCTTATCGCCGGGCAGGGGGATATCAGGAGCCGTGAAGAGCGTCTCCATGATGGTGCGCACCTCCTGCTGCGTGAAGAGGGTTGCGCTCAGGCGCATTTTGTCCCTCTGGTTCGAGTAAAGCCACATTGCGTCCGCGTGCCACTGGAGCGGAGCAATGCGGCGCTTCACGAAGTCCTTGGCCACCATCTGCCTAGTGAGGCCTGCCTCGCGGAGGTCCTTCAAGCGCCTCATCACGGGGCCAAGCGCGGCTCCCTTGAGCGCTTTAGAAGACCAGCTCGCCCTCTTCATCGGAGGCGCCTCGGGCAGGTCAAAGAAGGCGCTCCGGCTGCCAAACTTCATGAGGAACCAGCGCTTGCGGAAGTCCTCCACCCTCTTCGTCACATTGGTCACAATGTTCTCGCGCTCCGCGCGATGGGGATGTATGTGCCCTTCATGCCCTCCGCGATGCGGAAGGACACGCACCCTGACCGCTCCTTGTTCGCCGTGAACCGGAGCGCATAGAAGCTCCGGAAGAAGGCCACGGAAGGCATCACCCCAAATACGCCTCGCAAAGATATGCGAAGATGGCGAGGATCAAGATGGAGTTGGGGTGCAGATGCAGGAGTTGGATCTGATAGAAGGCCAGAACCTCCTCCAGGAAAGGAGAAAATGGCGGCACCAAACCAGCGAAAATGGTCGGGAAGAAGATGGGGTACAGCCCCGCCGCGAGCTTGCCGAATCGCGCCGCCTTGAGAACGGTGGCGCCGTGCTCGTTGTTCTTGCCTGCGGCCATCAGCCGGATCTTGTCCAGCGCCTCCGCAGTGTGGATGCGAGTCCCCACCAGCGCCGGCGCGAGCTCGTCCTCCTGCTGCGCCTCGGCCGGTACATTCGTCATTGCCGCCTTGCCCTTCTTGGGACCCATGGTCGAAGAGAGAAGGGCGGCGGAGCTCGGTGAAGGAGGAGGAGCGCCGGGGACACGGGAGCGCAGGCATCGAGAGCAAGGAGACGGGTGCGCAAAGGATGCAGTAACTGCTGTCTGAACCGGCGCTGCAGACTTTATTCCCCTCAGAGCAGTTACCGAGACGTGGTGGGACCCCCCACTACGCCCATCATCTCCGAGGAGAACGTGCCATCGCGGCGTAACTGCCCTGCACGTGTCTCAGGCCGGCCGGACACTTTGGGCCCATGACGATTCGCCTGCGTCCATTGGACTACATCGTGCCCATCATGGGCCCGGGGGCTACTGTCGACCCAGTGAAATCCAGGGTGTGCTGGGCCTGTCCTATACGGCCCTCGTCACTTGATGGATGATTTTCGCTAAGGACCAAGCCTACGGCTTGGAGAGCCTCGTGAGGCGAATTGCCTCGCGAGGGCATTTGAGGCAGCAGAGGCCTGTGGAGGCCATATCCGTTGCTGCCCCCTCTTCAAGGAAATCTCCCCTGGGGAGAGGTCAACGCCGAATTCTCTACAGGGCGTCCAAGCCCTCGTGGAGATCGCTTCGCTGCAAAGCAACCTCTGCAGAGCGCACATGGGCTCTGCAGCGGCCGCAGAGTGACGCGCGCCGCTGCGCGCGGTGACGACGACGCCGCAGTTGCCATTTTGGTGATTAAAGGTGTCAACAAAGTTGTGCCACCCGATTCGGACTACAAGGGTTTCCTCTTTGGTGATAAGGGGACCGGCCGGCGCTACGCCCCAAGGCCAACATCACCGTGGGCACCCCCACGTTCCTCTGCGGCCCCAGCTGGCCGTCCTGCATGGACGGTGGGTACTCTGCTACAGGAGTCAGCTTTACACTCATGGACCGCGTCCATGGACAACCGGGCTGCGATGCACCACGCTCCACCTTCTGCGCCATGTGACAGCCCTACCACAATGCGAGTGCAAGGAGGGAGCACGGGGCGCCTATAAAAGGAGGACAAGGTGCACCGTAGCAAGGGATCACATTCTCATTCCAGCATAGCCACTTACGCGCGAGGAAGAAGAAGACCATTGCTTCCCTTCCTTGTATACACCATTGCCAAAAGAGAGCCCTCGGCAAGCTCATTGTACTGTAACCTCTACAAGCAGTGCAATACAGACAAGCAGGAGTAGCGGTGTTACCTCCACACGAGGGCCGTGAACCTGGGTACGGGCTGGTGTTCATCTCTGCCGTGATGTCCCTCCACTTGCTCGACGAGCACCGTCGCCGTGCAGGTTGAGGGTTGTTTGACCAACGTGTTCAGCCCCTTACACGAACTCTCTTCGTGAGCTTGACTATCCCTGTTTCGTGGGAGTCATTCTTCGACACAATCTTAAAGATAACTCCATCAATTTTCTTCCGTTGAAGTTCATGAATGGTTTCATGTAGGACAACCACACCTTCTAAAATGTGTCTCCCTAGCATGAACGCCGACTGCGTCGGCCTAATTATCTTTTGTGCAATTTCGGTAATACGATTAGTACCTACTTTTGTGAAAATTTTGAAACTGACATTAAGAAGACAAATCGGCCTATACTGTTGAATTTGAACCGCATTTTCGTTTTTTGGGAGAAGCGTAATAACTCCAAAGTTTAATTTAAACAGGGACAAATTTCCCTGTTTCAATTGAACAAATAGAGCCATTAAATCATCTCGAATTACCTCCCAAAAGGTCTTATAAAACTCAGCAGGGAAGCCATCAGGCCCCGGAGCCTTGTTGAGTTCCATTTGAGAGATGGCTTCATACACTTCTTTCACTAATAAATCAGCTGTAATGTCATTCTCCTCTTGTGTAAGTTGCGGAATATCATGGACCATCTCTTCATCCATTACGATATGATTAGGATCCAAATCCCCAAATAGTTTCTTATAATATTCAGACATATTAATTTTTAAATTCGTGTCTCCTACTATGGTTCCTTCGTCTTGTTCTAACTGAAAAATCTTCTTTTTCCTATGTTTTCCATTTGCAATAAGATGAAAATACTTCGTGTTATTTCCACCCTCCTGTATATATTTAACCTTTGCCCTTTGTGCCCATTTCGTTTCCTCATCTCTACGAAGACAACATATTCTATCATTAGCCTCTCTTAAAGCATCTCGCCCACCCATACTAAGTGGTGTGCTTTCAGCTTTAATATCAAGTTCATCAATAATTTTTAACAATCTTTCTTTCTCCTTCTTATATTTTCCACTTTGATTTTTAGCCCAGCCCTTTAGATACCGTCTCAAGTGTCTAATTTTATTTTGCCATACTTCTATAGGAGTGTCCCCTTTTACGTAACTAGCCCATTCAGCAGTCACCATCTCATAGAAACCTTCCATTCTAAGCCATGAAAGTTCAAATGAAAATCGTGTTGTATTGCCTAAATGTGCTTGTACCCCAGAATCCACGAAGAGATGGGTGTGGTCTGAGCCAGCCCGGGTTAAAGCCTGTACCGACACTAGAGAGAATTTTTGTTCCCAGTCAGTTGTAGCTAAAACCCTATCCAATTTTTGATAAGTAGGAGTTTCTCTCCTATTAGCCCAGGTATATTGTCTGCCAGATAGCTCAATCTCTTTCAACTCTAAACTTTGTATGATAGCATTGAACATTATTGGCCAGCGTGGGTTGTAATTGTCATTGTTCTTCTCTTCAGGTTTCCATAAATTGTTAAAATCCCCACCCACCAACATCGGTAATGGTTCATTTCACATAGACGGAGTAACTCTGATAAGAACATCGGTTTATGCTCATCTTGTGCTGCTCCATAAACAGACACGAGAACCCAATCAAACCCATCACATTTGGATTTGATGTAGAGTTTTACGCAAAAATCCCCAACATCAACATTTTTGACTTGAAGAGTTGTCGTATTTACTCCAATGAGCATGCCCCCCGACCTACCTCTAGGTGGTAAACAAAACCAGCTAAAATCTTGTCCAGCCGCTAAATGTGTTAGAAAGGGAGTGGAAAAATTAGATCTTCCCGTTTCCGATAAAGCGATAAAATCTAATTTCCTTTCTCTAATAGATTCTTGCACAAATAAATGCTTTCCTGGGTCACGAAAACCCTCACTATTCCAGAAAATTCCTTTTAAATTATGCATTTTTGCTTTTCTTCTGAAGTTTAATCCTAGTACTTCTACGTTTGTTAATATTCGAATAATCCCTCTTTTTCCTGGTTCATTTCACCTTTTCTGACTGTATCGAAAAATCAGTCATATCTTCCAAAGTCCTAGATATTTCATCCTCTTCTAGATCTTCAGTAAGACTCGAAGCCCTATTAAGAATTAAACTATGTGGTTGTTCATCATATTTGTCGTTCAGATTGTGTTGCAAAATATTAATAGATCTTTCTAGCTCAGATTTCTTAATCAAAGAAGCCAAAACAGTAGCTATAAAATCATTTGGTCCTAAAGAAACCCCCAACTTAGACGCTCTATCAACAATTTCCTTGTCAGAGAAAGACATAATTGAAAAACTTTTATCTAAACTAGCACACATGCCCGTGCGTTGCAACGCGTACTCAATTTTTTCTTGACCTTAAATAAAGTACACATGAAAATTCACAAGATAGAAAGAATAGCCATATGGCATACTTGCCCATGCGTTGCTATTGATTGATTTTAATAAAATAATTGAACTATTTGTTACTTGCTGCATTTAATTACTTTATCCTATATGTAGTGTAATCCACCGTACACCCTGGCATCTCTCTCTTTCTTTGGTTCATGCAACCATCAATACCATGTTCTACACATAATTTTGCTTAGCTTGAACTCTTTTGTCCTGTATTGTATTGAAGCAAGTGCATTTCTTCTAACCTGGTGTTATCGTGGATGAACGACGAAAGTACCATGGGGTTGTTCTTTTCTTCGTGCATGCTAAATTGCTAATTTGTTTGTAGGTTTGCTGCATGGAAACACAATACCTGCACCACATACCTGCACCACACAACACACAGTATGTAGTTGGGCATCTCTGCCTTTACTGAATTGCACCAATTCATCGTCTAACTACAACAATAGCACTCCTATATTAGATTAGATGACCCTGGTGTGTTAGGATGACTCCAACGGGCCGACGCATTGAGTCCGCGCGCGTCCGTCCCTGTCCGCGCGAGCCAAAAACACGGCCCAACGGGACGATGCAAACGGACCGCGGTCCGTTTTTCTGTCCGCCGCGACGCATTCCTGGACCAAATTTGGGCCACGGATGCGTCGGGCGCGGACGCGCGGCGGAGCGCAATTGTGTCCTCCTCTGATCCGCACTTCGGCCTCGCCGCCTCGGCCTCTCCCAAAACCCCAGTCCACACTCCAACCCTATCCATGGCCGGTGCAGCCGCCGCCGCCGCCTCCGACGCTGGACCTGCCGCCGCCGGCACCGCCTCCGACGCTGGCCCCGCCGCTGGATGTGCGTCCAAAGCTGCAAAGAAACCAAAGAAGAAACTCACCGAAGAGCAGAGGGCCGCAGAGACCCAGAAGCGGGGCGACCGGAGGAGGAGGTTGAAGCAGGAGAAGCTCAACGCCGCCAAGCAGGCCGCCGCCGTGCCGGAGGACTCTGACCTCGTGTCCAGGGCCGTGACCGCTGCCCTCCTCCTGATTGGAATTACTCCGACGGCGGCCGCGGTCGGTGTCGCGACTGCGGCGGCCAGCTCCAACGCCTCGGCGGCCCGGCCGCCAAGGTCGAGAACTTCCGCGAAGGCACCATCGCCACCGTACGGGTACCTTCCGAAAACCATGCCGCCGCGGGTTTCCCCTACCTCAGGCGAATCCGCGCCCAGCCCAATCGAGGTACCTTCGCTTGATCTGAACGCGCCTACTACACCTTTGGCCGGGCACTCACCGGCGGCGCAGACTGCGGCCGCACGTGCAGCTGCCCCGGCAGTGGTCGCCCCGGTGCGTAACCTGTTCGGCGAAATGCCCAGGCCGTCGCCGGGTGACCCCAGGTACTACGAGGAGGTCCATGATGAAGGGGACGACGTCCTCCAGGACATGATCAGGGACAACAACGAGTACGCCGAGGGCGATTACGATGCCGGCGATGATGAAGTTCCGCCGACCGGCCCCGATGTGATCAACATCGACAATGAGCCGGTTTTCGAAGGAGAGCTCGAGACCCAAGCCCGGCAATGAAGAGAAAGATGAGCCAAAGGGACGCCTCATTCACGGCCGAGGAAGACGTGCTCATTTGCGAGTCCTGGATCGAGGTTGGAACCAACCAAATTCTCGGGGCGGAGCAAAGAGGGACGGCATATTGGGGCCGGTTCACCAAGCGCTACAATGAATGTAGAATCCTACCGCCCCATAACATTCAGACGCAGCGGACGGAGGTATCTATCTCCAAGAGGTGGCTCCACATATCCGCGGAGACGAGCAAGTTTTGCGGCTCCGTTGAAAATGTTCAAGCCCGGCCAGCAAGTGGCTTCGGAGTGAATGAACAGGTGAGTTTTGTGGCTCCTCTTCCCTTCTTTGGTTGCAAGCTTTGGAAACCTTGTACAATTTGTATGCCCAGGTGTTGCAAACTTTAGAAATTATTTTGGTTACTATAAATTTGTATGTCCAGGTGTTGCAAGCTTTGGAAACCTTCAAGAGGCAATACAAGAAGGCCTTCACCTTGACCCATTGCTACCGGGCACTCAAGGACCAGCAGAAATGGAAGGCCCTCTACGCCTTCCTTAAAAATGGTGGACAACCCCTTGATAAGGGAGAGGACACAACTGAAAAGGAAGGGAGGCCAAGGGGGAAGAACAACTCGAAGGCCGAGTTGAAACTAGATGCAACAACCCTTGCATTGCAAGAGACATTGAACGGGTTCCTAACCCAAAAGGACAAGGCTGCCGACAAGAAGGAGGAGAGGAGAGAAAAGGAACGCCTAGAGAGAGAGACGGCTTCCAAGCTCTTCTTCGAATTGCAGAAGAAGAGACTCGACATAGAGAAGAAAACGCCCGAACAAGAGCAAGGGAAGCCGATGCAAGAGCCAAGGAGGCCGAGGCTAGGGCCATGGAGGCCGAGGCAAAAGCAAAGGACATTGAGCTCGCCCTACGCCAAGAGGAGGCCAGGATCATGGACATGGATCTCTCGGCCTTCACCCCTGCGAAGAAGGCCTACTACCTCAAGAAGCAAAGGTACTACATGGACCGAGATTGCTCGGTCGTTTTATTTATGGTGAACTATGGCCGATATGGCCGGAAAAACATGGCCGATGGCCGGAATTTGTAATATTTTGGATATGTATGCAGACATGGCCCTATGAGGCCAGGATTATGTTTTATTTTAGATTCATATGCTTGCTATATACTTGGTTTGTTGCAATGTGATCACCATGGCCGAAAATGATCAAAAACCCTGGCCAGGCGGACTCGATGCGTCGGTCCCGTTGGGGCACTAGTCAGAAAAGGACGGACATGGGCCGGACGCGCGTCCGTTCCCGACCCAAACGGACAAAACGCGAACCAAACGCGCGTCCGTTTGGGTCGCCTCGTTGGAGTCATCCTTAGGCATAAACTGATTGCGTCGACTTTAGTCGACTCCAGTTCCAGGAAACGCTCGAGCTCTTCCACTACTTGTCCTGGAACACACTCTTGTGCCGCGCAAATGGCTGTCTGCTAGCGTTCAATGATCGGAGCTGACGCTGCTACTGGCCTACCGTGTGGCCTCGATGTCCGGCCGGAGGCTAGAAAACAAACAAGCACTGAATCACGTCAATTTGCTGGACAACTATGGAGATGTGCACGGTTGCTTAAGCAATGGTGTGTACTGTACGTACGCACCTTGATGGGCGTGTGCGAACCGCAGTGTCCGCCTCAGGTCATCATTGCTGAAGTTGTGGAAGGTCGTCGCAGGCGGATTGAAGGCAAGCGCGGCTCGATCAGGCAGAGGCGAGGCAAGCATGACGGGGAGCGCTCTCGCCGACGCCGCCGCAAGGGCGTGGTGCGGAGGTTCTTGCGGGTGGCTGCCTCAAGGGCGTGGGCAGAGGTTCTGGCGGGCGGGCATGGCCCTCGGCCATGCTTCTCTAGTGGCGAGGTCGGCGACCCATCTCTGCCTCTCCCTCGCTAGCTCGTCATTGCCGAAGATCCGGTCTTGATTCGTGGTGTTGTGTGGCAAATTGAAAGTTTTTCCTTTCCCGAAGATTGGGCGGACATTCAAACCGTGGCTGGGCCAGGCAGCGGTCGTTTTTTTTTTCTTTGAGCAGAGGGCCAGGCAGCGATCGTATAGGCGAGGACAGTAGACGGGAGACGGGAAAAAAAGAAATCGAAACGTTATGCGACTTATGACTTATGGGTGGCAGTGGTGGATAATTGTTGCGAATTTTAGCGGTATTTTGAATGACGTACCACAAGAAGACTTAATGTCTTTATTATTAGGTATAGATTCGTACCTGGCAAGAATGACGCCTCTCAGCCCATGCCATAGCCCTCTCCATCTGTGTAGCATCTGCATTATGCTGAGCTCGGATCCGACCACTAGAGTGCAGCCCCAAAGCCTCGACATCTGTTCTATGTGGATCTTGGCGATACTGTAAAATCGTTGTACCTACAACAGTTTCGTACTTCAAATATACAGGTAGGGGGTAATGCTGGAGGTAATTAAGATTGGCATAACACCATTTTATAGTTCGAATCGTGTAGTCCTTTTGTTCGTCTGGATTAAACAACTTTGTTGGGAAGATTTGGAGGAATAAAACAAGATAATATTGATAGAGGTGGTTCTGTCTCCTTAAAACTTTATTGGTTCCAAGACTCGGCATCCAGAACGGGTGGCACACAACTCAACAAGCATTTCACAACTCCACTGGCCACAAAAATGTCAAAAAGCTCCGAGAATATGTCCAGGTAACTACAGCGAGAAACATTAATTAATCAAACCTGCTTAACTTCACCGGATCAAATCGCCGGTTCAGCAGAATCTTCCCATGCTGACGGTGGCATGACATGCTTCAATAGTCACAGCTTACAAAGACGATGAAAACACAAAAACTGCAAACCCACACCGGAGGAGCCAGATCCATTGACAAGTGTGCCGGCCGGCGACACCTAGTTGTCTTCGCCACCTACCCACTTGTGCGCCACCTCATCCAGAGCGGACGTGGAGGCACCTCCCTCACCGAGACCTTCCGCCGCCGCCTTCTGCAGCTCCGCCACCTTGGCTCGCACCTCTGCGCCTTTACCTTGGCCCACCATGATTTCCCTCACCGCCGCGGCAATCTCGTCCCTCGTCTTCGTCTCCGGCACCCGTATCGCCGCCCCAATCCCGTCGGTCAGCATCACGGCGTTTTGTCGCTGCTCGGCGTAAAGCGGCCACGCCAGCATCGGCACGCCGTACACCAGGCTCTCCAGCACCGAGTTCCAGCCACAGTGCACGAGGAAGCCTCCAGTGGCCTGGTGGGCCAGAACCTTTATCTGTGGAGCCCAGGAGGGCACGAGCAGGCCCACGTCCTTTGTCCTCTCCACGAAGCCGTCGGGGAGGTAGGCCAGTGGGTCCTTCTTGCTCTCGGCATCGTAGTAGTTGGCGTTCACTGCTCCCTCGTCGCTCGGGCTCCGCACCACCCACAGGAACCGCTGCCCGCTCTGCTCCAGCCCCAGCGCGAGCTCGTGCATCTGCGCCGTCGGCAGCGCGCCGCCGGAGCCGAAGGAGACGAAGATGACCGACTTGGGAGGCTGCCGGTCAAGCCAGTCCAGGCACGCCGCGCGCGGCGCCGCGGGGCTGGCGGCGTTGGTCTGTATGAGGGGCCCGATGTTGTACACCGGCGGGCGCCCGGGCTCCGGGACACGGAGGGCCGCGATGGCGTCCGGCTCGACGTCGTCGAAGGAGTTGACGAGGATGGCCTCGGCGTCGCGGTAGCGCTTGCCATGGTGCACCATCCACCGGTAGCTGGGGTTGGACTTGTCCTGGAGCGGCGCGAGGATGTCGTTCCCCGGGATGGGCACGCAGCCGGGGAGTCTGACGGGCTCGGTGAGGTCCCTGAACTCGCCGGGCAGGGAGACTTCCAGCTCCGCGAGGTGCAGGATGAGGGTGAGCCCGAGGAGGTTCGTCGGGAAGAACAGGTACCTCCTCGGCACGCCGGCGGCCACGGCGGCGTCGAACGAGTCCGCGCCGAAGAGGTCGGCGACGAAGGCCACCAGGCGCGTGGTCTCCCTGAGCCCCGACAGGATCCCCGTCAGCGCCGGCACCAGGCGCACGCACTCCTCCGACATGAGCGTCTCGATGGCGGAGTCGGGGGCGAGATCGGAGAGGTCGACGGGCGGGAGGGAGACGGCGGAGATGGAGGGCGGGAGGGAGGCGAGGAAGGCGCGCTGCGTGGCGGAGTCCGTGGAGGCGAAGCTGATGAGCGTGGCCGTGACGCCGTGCCGCGCGGCGAGGCGTTTCGCCAGTTCGGCCATCGGGATCAGGTGGCCCATCCCGGGCGTCACCAGCATCGCCACGTGCGTGGGGCGGCGAGACTCCGCCGTGCCGTCGCAGACGCCGCTGACCTCCATTGTTTCTCTTCTCCCCTGTGTGCAGTGTTTCTCTCGGGATCGAATTCCGTGGGATGATTTGCTTCCCTCTCCTGGTGCGTGTGCTGATTTGTGTGGTGGTTTGGTTGGGTTGGACTTGTGTCCATGTTTTTGTGGGGGTGGTGGGGTTTATAAGCAGAGGCGGTCGGTGTCGTATCTACTGTCATCGTGGTGGGGTGAGTGGAGGATGGGAAGATGAGTAGCAATAATGGAGTGATGATGGTGAGGTCATGACCGTGTCATGATTATGTGCCGGAGGACGGTAACCTGGCGAAACTGATTTGCTATCCAGCACTCGCTCGATCTCACGCGCGGTCACTTCCCCTCTTCCCTCTCATTTTCCACGGTCCAACCCTTCCCCGCCGCCCACCCCGAATTAACGTCACCAACGCCGCTCGGACCAATAGAGAGTTGGGGAAGAAGGTGTCGGTGAGTCTGGAGCGAGGCGGCGGCTAAGCAATGAACTTAAATGTGGGGGTTTGGGCGCGGGGTCGGAATCGGAAAAAAGGGGGGGTGCGGAGGAGGTTAGAAGGATGGTCGGGGGCTCGATCCACCATCGACCGTAAACTGGGTGGAGTGGATATCATTGGAAAAAGTAAATAAATGCAATAAATGATTTCCATAATCGTTCGAAATATGTCGTTATAGTTGAAGGCATGTTCGATCTCGACGCACCAGGGGCTGAACTGGAGTAACAATAACCCCAATACCCTGAAGAACTATATAGTGACCTACTACTGCTTAAATGGACTTGTGTATTGTGGAAAATGGTCTGCCTTATGCACATTTGGTGGGCTAATCTAATAAAAAAATGCCTTTTTAGGTTGTAATGCCCAGCTGTCTGACTCCTATGGGGTTTATCTACGTGTGACATGTGGTGCTATCTCGTCGCTTCACTAGATTTTCTTGGGCTGGGCTCTCTCGAATGGGTTTGGTTTCATCTTCTTTCCTTACTTTGCAAATCAAGGCCAGGCAAAGAGAGGAGTAACGAGGAAGGAGAGGATGTTGATGAGAGCAACGAGGAAGGGAACATTTCACTAGCCAAGATTATCAAGGAATAATTTATGTAAATTTTGGTTGTCCTCTCTGTAAGCTTCACACAATATTGGTTTCGTTTTTGTATCATGAAACTGGAGAGAGAATCTCTAAGAATCTAAAAGAAATGGTCGTGTCGTCCCTTTAATACCACGGATGCGCAAATTCTTTGGTTCGAAATTGAGAACCTTTTTAGTTAACTAGTTTCTCATTGGACATGTTGTTCCACTAGATGGAGGATAAGATGAAATGAGAGGTTCGACGAGTTGTTGTGAAGGTGTCAAAGGAGGACGTGAAAAAGCATTATTGGTGATCGCAATGGTGAAGGTAGAGTTTGTTGTCAAGATCGTGAAAAAAAAGAGCAAAAAAAAGAAATCAAATGAATAGTAATATGAATAGTGGATAGAACAAGAAGAAGAAAGGAAATGAAAAAGGAAAATATAAGAAATTATGAAATACCATAAACTCGGGAAAATGCTTACACTAGTTTTTTGTCAAATAGAATCCTGCTGTTGCACCATGTTTTCTCATTACGACCCCGCTTGGATGCCCAGTAATTATACACAGCTGGACTAAATTACCGATCAAAACACCTGGAAAGGAAACGGACCTCCGATGTTCCGTATTTCTGTACCCCGTTTTGGGCTAATATACGCCCATCCAAGCGCGGCCTATGTCCTTGAATTACACACCTCCAAAGAAAAAATATAGTCCCAAATGCGCACGCGTGCCCTATCAAACCGTAGGCATGCACTGTAGTGATATGACACATATTAGACTCGTCATAGTGGAAAGTAATCCCTCCGTTCCACAATATAAGATGTTTTAGTCTTTTTTCACATGCACATGCACACACATGTATCTAGACACGTTTAAGTGCATGTGTCCATTCTTTTAGTATGAATCTAGACATGCATGTGTAACACCTAAAACATCTTACATTATGGAACGGAGGGAGTAACATATAGTGGTAACATGCTCTATGTGTTCCAAATATTACTCTATGCTATTATCTTTATAGTGGGGAGTGTTATATGTGTGGTAACATATTAGTGTTCATTTATTACTTTATAGACTCATTTTACATTGGAAAGTGTGATGTTACGGCCTATGCTACTCCAGTTGTCTTTCTCTTCATTAATTGCATACCACATCATTTATTTTGCCTATATGAAATCTATATTACCATTCATTTTACTTCCAATATAGCTAGTATTATCATCACTTCTTCATACTCCCTCCATTCTAAAATAAGTATCTCAAGTTTGCCTAAAAGTGAATGTATTTAGACATATTTCATATATAGATGCATCCAATTTTAAGCAAACTTGAGACACTTAGGACAGAGGGAGTATATTTTTTCCTTCTCCTTTTAGGTTAGGACACGAAACACCTGTGTCACGTCGGTAATTTAATGCTTAAGCCCCGACCCATCTCGAAAAGGAAGATAATGACCATTCTTTTCCTAACTTTTCCGTCTCAATGCAGAGTTCGCGGGCTGTTCGCCGCCACAGAAGGTTATTTCCTTTATTTTTCCAGCAAAAGATTATTTTCTTGAGGCACGTCGACAAGTACAGGACATACGTATGTACTTACTTCATCACGTCCACAGCAGCAGCAACGGGAATGATTGACTCAAATTGTCACGCATGTCGTCATCAAGCTAGCAGCCACGTATGATTCGATTTGGTCTCTACGATTTGACGTAAAAAAGTGGTGGCATCCGAAACCGGTCGCCTCACGTAAAAAAGTTGTCAGAGCCATCACCTTTAGTTTTATCTATCCAATGGAAGCTAATCTACACCCGACTCTCCCTTGGTGCAAAAAAAGATTCCAGAAAACGCATGGAGAAGACACATGCATGTCATCTATCTCTTCCTCTCTCCACCTTTTGGACCGGGACCATGTCATTTTGCTCTTGGGATCCCGCCTCTTCTGCAGGAGACTCTGACAAACTGCGGTCTTACGTGGCCTGCGGGACAGTAGGTTGAGGCTATGCGTTGGGCATGCCCTAAGGGCACGAGGAGTGGTAGCAGTAGAATACCACTGCCTCATGACTTCCACGTAGGTTTGGAGCTTAGAACCACACCTCAAACTATGTATCTATCCAGCGCTAACAGAAAAAGGCACCAGCTAGTGGGTCCCACGATACGGATTTTAATTCTCTAAAAAAATCGTCACGGGATGGAGCTGGGACCCACCATCACTTTCCCTTCCAGAAATTCTTCTTTTTCCCAATCGCCTCCCTCATCTTCCTCCCTCCCGAGATTCTCTTTTTCTCTGAAATTTCTTCCAAATTCGTCAAATGAATCGACGGAACACGGAAGCTCTAGGAAATCTAGAGTAGGCTTCGGTTTTTAGCTCTCCCCCACTTCCTAGTTCCTATTAACACAATATTTGTTCTTCCAAAAAAATCTCAGGTTCCGTTCCCTTTTCCTGAGACCAAAACGACCCAAATCCAACCATTTATTCCTTCTCAAAATAGGGGTGGAGCTAAAGAAAGTTGATGGGAGATGGTACCGGCCACGCGTGGCCGCGACCTCGACCTCAAGGAATCCGTCGTGGATTCCTCTCCGAGCTCGCTGGTTGGTCTAGAGCTGCCATGGATGTGTCCCGAGCTCGCGCCGCCAGCCATGGTGACCTTGCGGCTTCTACCATGGCCGCGACCATGAGCTCGTGCTAGTTGGATTTGGGACGCCACGAGCTAAAAAATTAGTGCTTGTTGGAGTGGATGGAGGGCGTACGTGAGCAACCTTCGTTCGAGGTCCCGCCATCTCTCCTGCTTTTTACTCTCTCTCCTTCCTTTTTCGCTCGAGGAGGCAGTCTTGTCTGCGGGAATCACCTGTCGTCTGCAGGCGATAGCTTTAGTGCCACCATGGCATCCGAGCCTAGTTGGCTCTGCGGGGCAGTAGGCTAGGGCGATGCGTTGGGCATGCCCTAAGATGCTGCAAGGAACTAGGGCAGACATGCATGGCTGCGCGTGCGGTGGGTCAACGACGCAGCGAGCGTCGAGGCTCTATTTATTTGTTATTTGTTTCTAGAGTTTTTTCACATGATGGTGGGGATAGCCCCTAAAGATTCGTTGAAATCCTAACCTTCACCTAATTACATCAAATTCTCAGTTATCCCCCATGCACTAGGCAGGGATAGTGTTTTGGATAACAATTTAGATTTATGTGAAAATTAGGGATAAAACCTGTCAAATACAATATAATCAAATGGTGTTTTTGTATACATGGGGATTTAGTGGTTTAACCGGGATAATCCTCACCAATCTCAGGATAAAATTCTAGAAACAAACAGAGCGTGACACGGTGATGATGACGCGATTGCTAGACGCCTCACACGAGGGCTGTCAAAACCCAGGTTCTGCCGACACCGTTCATTTTTTCCCTTATAACATACTGCTAGGCGTGCAAAGTTCAAACGTTAGACGGGGCTGTCCTATCTCTTTTTTTCCAAAAAACTAATCGGTACCGCCCGAGCGATTCCTACAATGGAGGCGCTCGCATGCTGGAATCAAGCAACATGTGGTTTTGTTTCAATAGTAGTCTTGATTTACTTCTCACGTTTTAAGCTTTGTTCTGCTTGATCTAATTATCTTCCTCTTATATCCGTGTTTCGTTTCACGTGTTCTAAAAATTTGTACCACTTCATCCTTATTCTTGTCCGCATATAGTCATGATTTGGTTCATAGATGCAGATTTTATTTCACTTTGTATAGTTCCTTTGTTCTCATTTGTTTCACAGTGACTAACTTTGGGTTCCATGTATTCTTTTTTTTTCATGTGCGTCGATGCGGCTTGTTATTCGGCGCAATAATGTTTACCCTAACTATTGTGTGATTTTGTTGCATTTAATACAATGCTTTTTTCCTTGGACCCTCCTGCAATCGTTACGAAACTGCTCAGATGTGCCACTAATAATTTAGTCCCATACTTCTTGTCCAATGAGTTTTTCACATGTTTAATACCATGTTATGCCTTTTGTTTTTGAACTACCATGTTATGCCACAACAAGTACAAATGAACGAAAAACTGTGGACAAATCTCGCCTAGATGTCCACTAGGTAGTTCAGTTGGGCCTGATGGACTGATTAGGCTCTTTCATTCCTTCCAACTCAATCGGGCGACTATAGAGAAAGGATCTGCCCGAGCGATAGGGAGGAGGGCCCTTTTTCCTTTTATTCTTTGTGGATAGGAGGACAAGTCTAGAGAGTGCATTTTTGGAATTTGAGCTACATGGAGTCGTTTTTTAGATAAATTAAAAATATAATTTTTGATTTACAAAAATCTTGAAAAATTATAGATATAAATAGTGTCAAAATCTACAATCGTGCTAAATTTACCTTAAAATTCTTTGTATTTTGGCCAAAAAAAGAAAATCATGGAAATTTAAAACTGTGCATTGTTCACCACCCAGATCTACCAACTTTTTTTTTTTTAGAGCTAAACTACAACGAATCGAGAGTTCAAAATTTGCACGATTGTAGATCTTGACAATCTAAATCAGAGAAATTTCTTCTCGATTTTTAGAAAATTGAAAATGTAGATTTTGATTTTTATAAATGACAAAATATAGGTCGGGCTCCATTTTAGATTTCGGCCGAGTCAACACCGTTTTGGCGGAAGGAGGCGGAGAATGAATCTTGTGTCGGAGACTTTTTTCCGCCTTGGTTTTCTAATTTGTTTTTCTACAAACTTCCGGTGTCAAACAAATAAGATGTGTTTTTCCTTGTTGCGCTTTCGGACTGGGTTTCAGTTATGGATGGGAATGTTGGTACGTAGCTGGAGTGTGCATTACAAACAATACTTCCAACGTGAACGTCAAGATCATAGACAGCATACAGTATTCGCCTGCCCTCTTATGAGAATACGAAAAATATAAGGATAGACGTGGATATTATTTAGTATGTTGATTCACTCATTGTATTTTAGTGTCTAGAAAATACTTATTTAGTGTTTTTCACATATACATGCGTACACTCACGTCTAGGAACACACGCACGCACACCACTGCTCCTATGAGCACGTAAGAGAGACTGAGTTGGCGGGTCGTGTCTTGAGATTGACGAAATCACCGCAGACGCCTCGCTATAGACGGGAATGTTGCTTCATACGGAAAATTATATCTCCTTAAATGAGAAACACCAGTGTCAAATCTAGGCTTTGAACGCTGGTGTGTTTGGGGTACAACCGCCCTTCTAACTCATCGTTTCAATCTGTAAAAGACTTATATTTAGATACGGAAAGAGTATGACCTATAAGTTGTTTAATCGGTACAATAACAATTAAGTAGTCATGTTTTCAATGGAGATTAAAGATGCATGAGCTTCTTCCCTCCTTAATATTATTGTTTTCATTAATCAAAAGTGCACTCCTAATGTCTTTTGCTATTTTATGCGAACCACTAGTGACATTTGACATAAGAAGTAATTTGGGTACTACAACGTATTCAGAAAACTGACTACCCACTATCTGATAGTTTGACGAAATAGGCCGTAGCCCCGCTATATAAATATAGCAACAACCCGATACAACCAACAGTCTCGCAATGCTGGGGCGGCAGCAAACATACACCCAAAGCAAGGGGAAGAGAAGAAAAGAGGAAAAAACACAATGGAGACATAGGCGGATCGACTAAGCGACGGTGACCCGCGACCGCTGCGCCCTCCGAAGAAGTACCACCACACTCCTAGCGTCGAATCGTCAAGCACCAAGCAACACCTTCAAGAATCGTTGGTCCTAGGGTTTCCCCCGGCACACGGATGGAAGCGGACTACGGGTAGCCACGACGCCCTTCAGGAAGGGGAGATGCCACCCATAGGTGGCACCGCGTCGGTGTCAGGCGAGCTGACAAGGATTTCTCCCGAAAAACCCCAATCCACACCCCCGGACGATCTGCTGCACAGGAGCCCCACGAAGACGAAGCCTCGAAGCCACCAGGCTCTCCACCCACCAACTTGCGCCACCACGGTCACGAAGCCGCCATCGTCGTCTCACCGAAGCTGCCGTCACGAGGTCTGCAAGACGACTGCAAGGAGTAGCCAGAAGCGGGGACAGCAGTACCACAGCCGCGCGGGAGGGAACTACCTCCACCGCCGAAGGCGGTAGTCAACCGGACGCAGCCGCATGACATACCAGTCCCAGTTAGGTTCGGCCGAGCCCATCGGGCCCGTAAAGCCCCGCAGGGGCACACCAATCCCAATCGGGTCCGGCCGGGCCCAGGATTGGCCCGTAAAGTCCGCTGCCACGCTGCAACAGGTCGGTCGCCGTCACCGCTGCACCCTGCACGAGCTATACCTGCTGTCATCTGCAGAACGAGCCCCTCGCAGGGCCAGGCAGCCCGCCCCAACCCAGATGGGCCCCGCAGGGCCTAGATCTGGGCCGAGGGGCGCCGCCTGTCGTGCTGCCGCGCCACGCCGCCCCGCAGCACCACGAGCACACCGCCGCCACCGTGCTGCCTCTCGGCCGAAGCCGAGGCGCCGTCGCCCGAACTGCACCGCCGCCATGCCGGTGGAGCCCCGCCTCCACCTTCACAGCGCGGGGAAGGACAAACCCCGCCGCCGGCGCCGACCGGGACGAGCCCGGTGGCCTCTGCCGACGGCTGCGGCGCGGGGGAAGTGAGGGGAGGAGCCCGCGAGAGGAGCTCGAACGGGCGCGCGCCGCCACCACGGGGGGCGGCGGCCACACGCGTGAGGGGAGAGGGGAGATGGGAGGGAAGGGGCGGCGCGCGCGCCTGCGGCGGCGGCCGAAACCGTAGGGGAGGGAGGTGGGAGGAGAGTCGCGAGAGGAAAGAGACGCGTTGAGAGCGGAAAATCAATAGAAGTTAGTGCTGCCCACTATCTGATAGTTTACAACGGCATTTACTGAGGAAAGAGACGCATTGAGAGCGGAAAAACAAAAACTCATTTACTTGAGTTTTTGTTTTTGCTGGAATGCAATTGATGTTTCATGCAATACAATTGTCTGAAACACAATGTGATAGCTTTTCTCAAATTATCCCATAGCGCATTGTTAAAATATTTCAAAACCTGCCAGAGCTAATCTATAGGAAGTAACGTCAACTTCTCTATGAGATATATATGGATCACTTAGGCTCATATATGCTTTTGCTCAAGACCTTTTTCAACAAAAAGCTAAGGGTATTACTAAGTATATGAAAGCTGGCCAAAATCGCGAGCTCCCAGCGCTCGACGCACTGTTCAACACTGTTCACATGAACAGTGTTGAACAGTTTTTTGATCCGTGCCGTCCGTCGCCGATCGGATGGTCCACAGGCCACGCCCGTCACGCTTTTGTAAAAAAGCCCCTCCGAAAAACAGAAACCAACCCGCAATCCACGAAATCACGAGGCGAGGGACCAATTCGCAAATTATTAACAAAACCTGGACTTTCTTGCAAAATGTTCAGCACAACCTTCGCCTCCTCTCTCTATCTCGCGCGCGGTGGAAATTCGCCGCCGCCGCCGCGCATCGCCGCCTCTCCGCACCTCTCCCGTCAGATCCAAGCATGCATGGAAGTTCGCCGTCGTGCCCTCTTCACCTCCGGCGAATTTCGCTTGCTGGAACGCACCACGGGCGACGGAATCGACACCGCACTGTCCCGCTTCCTCCGCCGGGTCTGCTGCCCGCCGGCGACGCTACGGCGACACAAAAGTGGCGGCGCCGCCGCCTTCGAGTAGCGCGTCTCCAGCCGCATCCGCCGCACCCACCCACGCGTCCCGAATCGCGCGACTGCGCCGCCGGCGTCGTCCCCGCCGCCGCGCCAGCTCCGGCCACTGCAACGTCGCCGCGACGTCACAGTGGGCCTGGCCTGCGGAGATGGGCCGGCTGCTGGGCCGGCCTGCTTCCTCTGCGGCCGGCTAGGCCCATTATTTTTTCCCCCTTTCTGTTTTGTTTTAAAAATTCCCAAAACTTTAAGAACTTTTGAAATACATCTCAAAATCAATTCAAACCAATTTCAAAAAACATGTAACTAAACAAAAATATCCTTTTTAAATACTTTGTGACCTAATTAAAATCGTTTTAATTTCCAAAAAAAATCAAAACAACCATTTCTACAACTTTGTGACCTTCTCAAAATTATTACAAATTTTACAAATTTGACATAACACATAGAACAACCATTTTCCACATACTTGTGCCCTTTTCCAAATTATTTCACCTTTAAAATAAAAAGGCAAACAAATAACTACTTCAAATATTTTGGTGCCTTCTCAAAATAATTGCAACTCTTCAAAATCTTAAACAATACATACAAAACCATTTGACACTTCATGTCATTTTATACATGGATTCAATCATTTTCTTTCAACCTCAAATAAAATCCAGAAAATATTATCAGTGCTACAAAACATATCATTTAAATAGAGTTTAGTAGACCACTTAAATACAATTATCCATTTATATCACGGGCTTCAAAATATCAAAATATGAACACCACAAAAATGTAAAAATTGACAAATAGTTGTTTCAAACTTATTTTCCCACTAAACATAAGTGAATCAAAAAAAAAATAGAACATGCTTTACATAATTTCAAACACTTCATTGGTAGCTCTTTGAGTATTTAAACAATTTCAAAATAAATGCTAATTCCTTCAAAATGGGTAACTTAACCTATATCCATCAACAAAATATGAAAAATATATAAAAAACAACCACACACAAAAAATGACTACTTATAGCGTACGATCAAATTTCGATATTTCAAACTTTTAAATACCTTCCAAAACTGATCATTTCACAAATGTTGAAAGAACTCCAATATGAAAAACTTCCCAATTTCAACGAATTTAGAAACCTTAACAATTTTACATCACAAGATTTCTGTACATTCTAATAATTTCCAAATCTACACACTTCTAAAATGTTGTCATTTTCGAAATTTCAAATTAAACACAATTACGCGATATACAAATTTAAATATTTTAAAATTTGTCATGCCTTCCAAATCTAGCCATGCTACAACCGTCAAAAGAATTCGAATTTAAATAACTGTCCAATTTGAACAATTTTCAAACTCTAAACAAATTCCAAATGTAATCCCTCTTTGCATTCCAACATTCTCAAATCCCTACAATCTTAAAATGTCAAAATCTTCAAATTTGAATTTCACCACGCGCTTTAGAGTTCAGTTAAAAATTTATAGCACCATATAACCATATATCTGAACATTTCAGTCCACCAACTATTTGGACATACTCTACACAAAAAAAATCTATAATATTTCAAAATATGCATTAAAAAAAATATTACAGCTACTACATTCCATACATAGTTAATCAACTTCAATTTGATTTTAATTGGACTTCCACAATTCATATATCTACTTTTATCATTACAAGAAGATCTAAAATCTGTAAAATTTATAACTCCCCATCTAAAATTCGGAACAATGCAAAAATGTATGAAAATTTGTGGACCAATTGCATTCCATACATAATTGATGAACTTAAGAATAATTACAACAAAAAACTCCAATTTGGTGAAATTTTAGAGACAAACTATATGCATTTTCTCCAATTTTATATAATTGAATCTAATAATTGCTCGCATAATATATTCCCTCTGGTCTCTACTCCAACATCCAGTCTCCTATATGCCTCCTTTTTTTTTTTTTTTTTTTGAGGAACTCCTATATGCCTCCTTATCCTTTAGAGAAGTACATTTGCTACTCTAAGAAAGTGTCGCTTCTAACCAGTCTCCTATACTTAACGGACTAAAACACATACTATTTGAATTGTGCCTTTCGTCGATCACTTACTATGAGCCTCCTTCGACGCGCCAACTCGCCACCCAGTAAGACCGGCTGTACTGCCAATAGCAGCACCATCCCGTACCTAGCCCTGCGAGGCCGCCCGTCGCGTCTTACCTGCGAGGAGCACGGTGACCTCTATACCTCGAAGTAGCCTCTGCGACTTGACGAGGATCGAATCGAGATGCACCCTCCTCTCCTGTTCCTCCTCTTCTCCTTGGATCAAGCTGCCACCTCACGTGGAGTAAATATACTCGAGGACTGCTAGAGAAAAAATTTAGAGGAGTAAAATTTAGAGAAGTATTCTCCAGCCACCTCACGTGTTGGGCCTTACTGAGCACGAGGAACACTTGAATCAACCATTTTTTCCAGTCGCAGACTCTAGGAGCGCAAAGGAGCAATGCCACGTTCGCTCTCATAACTGTTAGGTAGGTTGCTTTACATTCCCCTCGCCTACTTAAGTTTCACCTAATCACTCTAATCTACACAATCATGTTTCGATTCGAGATAAATGCACATAAAATATATGCGTGTCGATGAGTAGTGATCTCTTAGGAGCTTCGTCAAAAATAAATTCTTTATTTTAAACCGTAGTTCGCACCATTTTCAAATGAATTTTGACAAATTCATCACACTTGGTTGACAATTTCAAGTTTCTTTTCCGGAACAGACCTGCCGGATGCAATTGTGCAAAATCAACGGGGCAAAGCTAATATTTAAACGTGGATTTCCGACCACAAGACGACAAAAGCTGCCGGAGAGGCGGAAAATTAACCCGCCACCGCCGATCACCCCGCCCTGACCATACCCCACACCCCTGCGCCCTCCCTGATGACATGAAAACACACGTTCGTTGGGAGACTCCAAGAGGAAGGTATGATGTAGTGTAGCAGTAATTTTCCCTTGATATCTACCAAGGTTATCAATCCAGTAGGAGTCAAAAGTGCTTCAAAAGGTTGTCAACGACACCAGAAAATATGGCACGGCGCAATGTCAGATGATTTGGTGGTTGACGTGGATCTGCACACAACACAATAAAACTATTTTGCCCCAACGAAACAGGAAGGTTGTCAATCTTCCCGGCTTGCTGAATACAAAGGATTAAACGTATGGTGTGGAGAATAATAATAAATGTCGAAAGTAACAGAGAACAGATGATTGCAGTTGGTGTTTTTATCAGCACAAAGAATGGACCAGGGTCCACAGTTCACTAGTGGTGTCTCTCCATAAAAGATAACATGCATGTTGGGTAAACAAATTACAGCTGGGCAATTGACAAATAGTAAGCGCATGCCAATGCAATATATGACAAGATAGTTTATTGTAGTATTTATTGGGCATTACAACATAATACATGGATCGCTTACCAGCTGCATCCATGCCTAAGTAATCCACTTCCGGGATAGCATCCGTGTCTCCCGTTAGTATTAAGTTGCAAACAACAGATTATTGTATTAAGCAAAGTGTGTAATGTAAATAAACGCATTAGACTTAACAGTAGTACCATTAAGCAAAGCATTAGTTATTTTATCCCTATTGGCAACAGCACATCCACAAATTTAGATGTTCTTGTCACTCACCCAGATTACTGGAGGCATGAACCCACTATCGAGCATAAATACTCCCTCTTGGAATCACAAACATCTACTTGGCCAAAGCATCTACTAGCAACAGAGAGCATGCAAGAACATAAATAAAACAGTAGATAGATTGATAAACAACTTGATCATAACATCACTATTCATCGGATCCCAGAAAACACAACATGTAGCATTACAATAAGATGATCTTGATCATGTTAGGCAGCTCACAAGATCTAAACATGATAGCACAAAGTGGAGAGACAGCCATCTAGCTACTGCTATGGACCCGTAGTCCAAGGATGAACTACTCACGCGTCACTCCGGAGGCGGGCATGGTGATGTAGAGCCCTCCGGTGATGATCTCCCTCTCCGGCAGGGTGGCGGGAAGAGCTTCAGAACCCTCCCGAATTAGGGTTGACGACGGCGGTGACGACGAAACTTTTCGTGGAATAATACTCGGGTATTTAGGGTTTTCGGGACGGAGTCAATATATAGGCGAAAGGGTGGCGCGTGGGGCCGGCCGAGGGCCCCACACACCACCACAGCGCGCCAGGCAGGGGGGCCGCGCCCTAGTGGCGTCTGGCTCCCCTGAGTCGCCTCTTCGTGCACCTTTCGGTTTTTGTCTTCGTGTCGGTGAAAAACTGGGCTTCGTTGATTTTCATACAATTCTGAGAATATTTCCTGACTAGCTTTTCTGAAACGGAAAAATAGCAGAAAACAGGAATTGACACTGTGGCATCTTGTTAATAGGTTAGTTCCAAAAAATGCATAAAAATGCTATGAAGTATATATAAAACATGTAACAATATGTATAAAACAAGCATGACACATCAAAAATTATAGATATGATTGAAACGTATCACTTCCCTCTCCAAGATAAGTTTCTGACTCGCCGTCGCCCCTCCTCCGCGGCTGCGGTGGCTCCGGCTCGCTCCGCCATGTGCAAGGAAGGAAGAGAAGAAATCCGCGTGATGCGAAATCAACCATAGACACGCAAACGCACGCGCACGCCTGCTCGTTGCACGTACACGGGAGATATTTTGGCGGTGCACCGCCCAGATCCCACCGACTCGCACGACCACTCCAGCAGTCCTGCTCCGCTCCGGTCCGGGCCTCCTCTTTCCCGTTTAGGTTTTCCATCTCGCACGCACGATTCGTTTTAGCCGCAAACTCCACCCACCCACCACCGATCGAAATCCCACGAAAAAGAATACCAGCTTCCTCCTCCTTCTCCGCGCAGATCCAACAACCATGGCGCCCCCCTCCCACACCTCCTGGGCCGACGTCGCCGACGACGAACCGGCCCCTCCCGCTCCCGCTCCCGCTCCGGCTCCCGCTCCGGCGGCGGCGCCCGCCGCATCCAATGGCCCCGCGCGCTCCTCCTACGTCCCTCCCCATCTCCGCAACCGCTCCTCCACAGCGGCGCCTCCCGCGTCCTCCGCTCCTCCCCCGCGCGCCGCGCCCAGCCTCCTCCGGGGCAGGTTTGTGGGTAGCGACGGGGGCGCGGCTCGCAGGTGGGACCGGGAGCCCAACCCGTTCGGAGACGAGGAGGAGGCGCCGCCGGAGCCCGAGTCCTTCGGCGAGCACCAGAACACGGGGATCAACTTCGACGCCTACGAGGACATCCCCGTCGAGACCAGCGGCCGGGAGGTGCCGCCCGCCGTCGGCACGTTCGCGGAGATCGACCTCGGCGGCGCGCTCAACGAGAACATCCGCCGCTGCAAGTACGTGCGGCCCACCCCAGTGCAGCGCCACGCCATCCCGATCTCGCTCGCCGGCCGCGACCTCATGGCCTGCGCGCAGACTGGCTCCGGGAAGACGGCCGCCTTCTGCTTCCCCATCATCAGCGGCATCATGACGGGTCCGCCCGTGCAGCGCCCTCTGCGGGGCGGGAGTAGGACCGCCTGCCCGCTCGCTCTCATTCTCTCGCCCACAAGAGAGCTGTCCATGCAGGTCATGGCCGTCTACGTCTTGTTTGACCACGTTTTCATGTTATATGCCCCCCTGCCGTTAATCTCCTCTGACGTGACGCTTAACATTTGTTTGCCTCGTGCTGCAGATTCATGAAGAGGCAAAGAAATTTTCATATCAGACTGGTGTCAGGGTAGTCGTTGCATATGGTGGGGCGCCTATTACACAGCAGGTCTGGTTTTGTCTGTCATTGGCCGTAATACCTCTAGAGTTGCCTCTTTCATAGAAAATATTTCGGGATACGTGTATTTGCATGGTAGGATAGGCAGTCAGTTCTTCACTTCACCGATGGTACGCAAGATTTTCTGATTATATACGTGGTTAGGTATTTTTAATTTTTCCAGATTGTATGCAGCAATTTCATATTATAGCAATTAATATCTGAATATGTGCCTGCATTCTTGGTTTGACATCCTTTGGCCTGTTGTATGTATGATCACAAATTTATGGTCCTGTATTCTGCAATCTTTATAAGGCCAGCTCTTGATTTCCAACAGAGTTTTTTCTCGTCCAAAATCTGGTTTCTTTCTAGAGCAACATTCCTCCTGTTCTGTTCATTAGTGGTAGCAATGAGTTGTCTTTCTCGTTGTCCTTTTGTTGTCATCCTGATCTCAAGTCACTCAGTGATATTTGACCTAAGTTGTGTCGTGCATGTCCCATTGACCCCCATAGTGTTTTCTTGCTTTGTGTTACATTACACAGGTGCTGTTTGTCTGTCTTCAGCTTTTGTCCTCACCGAAAAATTCTCTAATGTGTCATGTAGCTAGTTAATTTTGCCGAATTCGCTTTTGGATGCTCGGGAGTAACTCTAGTTGATTTAATTTCTATCGGACCATAAACTCGTCATTATTTTTCGCAGTTAAGAGATCTTGAGAGGGGTGTTGACATTCTTGTGGCCACTCCTGGTCGTTTGGTTGATTTATTGGAGAGGGCAAGAGTATCCTTACAGTCAATCAGATACCTTGCCCTTGACGAGGCAGATAGAATGCTGGACATGGGTTTTGAACCGCAAGTTAGGAGAATTGTTGAGCAAATGGACATGCCCCCACGAGGTGTCAGGCAGACATTGTTGTTTAGCGCTACATTCCCGGCAGAAATCCAGGTTAGATTTTAATCTTGCATCTCTGTAGTAATCTCAATGCTAAAATTTCTGGAACGAGCATCTCCATTCCATTCTATATCCTAAATTTGGTTGATGTTGTACTCTTTAAGCAGTATATTATCATTTCCTTGAATGGTGCTAATCTTGGTTCTATGCAAGACGAACCTAGGAAAAGTAGTTAGATTTACATTCTTGAAAGACCTACTGATAATACATCGCTGTGCCATTCGTTGTTAATACATTGTACTATAGGATATGAGCATTACGGGCCACTGTTGTATTAAATTAGAGAAAACCTCAGCTAGTAGTCCAGTAATGACAATGGCCGTCTAGTTTTCATGTGCTTAATATGCTAAGTCATGTACCGAGATTCTGGTCTGCCTTGTGAGTGAAACGAAATTAATAATATGCACATTCCTTCTGAAGAGAATGTTAGGTCAGCTCGATGATCAAGATATTCATTTGTCCATATATATTTACACATTTCAGCAATTTCGGTCCAAAAGCCGAGCAGTGAATGTATTGGTAGATATCAGATAGATATAATGATGAGAGAACCTTTATGGGTATGATAGGCTTATCAAGCCCTTTCAGTCTGGTCAAATATCTTTTCCTTACTATAATGTAACTTCTCACTTTATTGAAATATTATTCTTTATTGCTTGAACATCGTCATCTGCTTGGTGACTGTCATCTGGCACTGATGTAACTTTGGCAAGTTGTTACCTCGTGCTGATTTATTTTAATTTTCCAGTTGGGTTTCTTGTGCTATGTTGAATAGCATTTCATGTACGATGTTTTCCAATTATATTTTTTATGTCAAAACTTTCCAATTTTTCATTCTTAACGACACTGAGGTTATTCTAACGAACACAGAGAATGGCATCTGACTTTCTGGAGAACTACATATTCCTGGCTGTTGGAAGAGTCGGGTCAAGTACTGAGTTGATCTCCCAGAGAGTTGAGTTTGTACAGGAGGCAGATAAAAGAAGTCACCTGATGGACCTGCTCCATGCTCAAAGAGACAGTGCAGATCGAGGAAAGGTAAAATATATTGACTGTCCCTTTTATTAGTGTTGTTATTCAATTAATTTCCCATATGTTCTGTTGTTTAGTTTGTCTTTAGATTATTTGCAGAAGTACCTCTACCTCTGGAGTTACTCCCAAGTAACCAGTGCAGATCTTTATTCCCGGTGCTCATTTTTTATCTTTTCTTCTGCTGCAGCAAGCTCTTACACTTGTCTTTGTGGAAACCAAAAGGGGTGCTGACTCACTGGAGAACTGGTTGTGTACAAACGGATTTCCAGCGACTTCTATTCATGGTGATAGAAACCAGCAGGTTTGTTCTTGTTTTTTCTTCAGAACCTCCCATTTTGCATGGAGTGTATATATATATTTTTATCTGGAATGATTATATAATCAATCTGTTACCATGAAATGAATATTGCATAACTGCTGTTCTGTTTGGTTTATTTGACGAACTGTATTTTTAGTTGGTGTTATTTCCTGCTATTGTGACCACCCAGCAGACACTAGAACTACTCCCTCTGTTTCTAAATATAAGATGTTTTAGCCTTTTTCAGATTCACATGTATCTAGACACGTTTTAGTGTGTATGTTTATTCTTTTCAGTCCGCATTTAGTCAACATATGGAATAACTAACATCTTATATTTAGAAACGGAGGGAGTACTTATTTGTTCATTCGCTCCAACATTTCTGTAGTATTGAATTTTACTACTTGGTGATGAACATTGTGGATATTTGTTAAATAAACTAAACATTCTTATGTCATCAAGGATATATTTTTCTGACAAATTGATGTACCGTTTCTTACAGGAAAGAGAATATGCTTTGAGATCCTTCAAGTCTGGCCAAACTCCAATTCTAGTTGCGACTGATGTGGCGGCCAGAGGCCTCGACATTCCTCATGTTGCTCATGTTGTGAACTTTGATCTCCCCAATGATATCGATGATTATACACACAGGATTGGTAGGACAGGGAGGGCAGGAAAAAGCGGTCTTGCGACTGCTTTCTTCAATGACAACAATTCTTCGATGGCGAAGTCTCTAGCTGATCTAATGACAGAATCTAATCAGGAGGTACCTGCGTGGCTCACTCGCTATGCAGCTCGCCCATCCTATGGTGGTGGTCCTGCTGGTGGAAGGAACAGGCGTGGTGGTGGTGGCAGCCGCTTTGGTGGCCGGGACTTCCGTAAGGAATCTCCATCTTTTGGCAAGGGTGGTGACTACGGAGGCAGCAGTGGTGGTGCTGGTGGCTCTTCATATGGTGGTGGTGGCTATGGTGGTGCTGGGGCTCCCAGTGCCTGGGATTAATGTTGTAGTTGCTCTCTGGTAGGGTCTATCAAGTTAGGCTGCCTTTTACTCTAGTTTCTCATTAGATATACATTTTTGCTAGGAGCTGATATGCCGTGACAGTACGAGTGAACTGTGTCATCCCCTTTTTTCTTCTGGTTACTACAGAGCTAGTCTTATCTTACAGGTATCCATTATGGGAAATTCTTGAGGACTTCCTAGCACACACACTAAGTTTCCCAGTTAGGCATAGGATTTCCGGAGACTGAAAAATTCTGTGTTAGGGATATAGTAGATGGGTATTTTTTGCCAAAACTGGCCCCTGGCCCGAACTAATCTCGTATCTGGCCCTTCCGGAAAACTATGTCCGGATTTGGCCCCTGAGGTCGGCGCCAACGCAAATGGCGCCGAACTCAGCTAAAATTTCAAATCTGGTGCCTGATGAGTTCGGCGCCATTTCCATTGGCGCCGACCTAGCTCGACTGAAATTGTGCAGTTCGGCGCCATTTGCGTTGGCGCCGACCTCAGGGGCCAGATCCGGACATAGTTTTCCAGAAGGGCCAGATACGAGATTAGTTCGGGCCAGGGCCAGTTTTGGCAAAAAATACAGTAGATGGTGTTGCTAGACTGACATTTAGAACATACTGTGGAGTTTCTGTCTTCGTGTTTCCTTATCCGTGTCTCAAGACTCTCAGTTTTGTCGTTGGCTGGTTGTAGAGCTTGCGGCGAGGGTGCTTTTGTGGCTTGATTTTTGTCCAAGATCTTATTTTTGATACCCAAGTTGGGGTAGAGGATGCGTACATCGTAGTCCTTAGATCCTGTTATGATGTTTAATACTGTGAGGTCTGGCTGGAACGGTTAGGTTATCTAAGTCTTTAGGAGGAAGAAGGGGTACATTATGTGATGGTTTTGTTACTACAAGATAAAGTTATTATGGATTTGTTTTGGTTGGACTACTATTATCATTATCTAATGCCTCTTTTTCTAGCCTTACCGTTTATGTGCTCATGTTTGGTTATATGTCACCAACATACCATTATTTATGCATCAAAATATTTGATTAAGTGTTCATCTTTGTTATAGATTATCTATAACCAGCAGTAGCATTGGATTCTCTGTGCTGCCGTGGTTTGTTGCCGCAGTTCAGTTTAACTGATCATAAGAGTACTGAGACAGAAGTTGCATTTACATTTTGTTGAAATCCTGATAGTTCTTTTAGTATTGAGATAGATGCTGTACCACATGACAAGAGGTTGCACTGGCCCATGGCCGGTCGATGAACACCTTGAGTGCACGGCAGCTGGCGTCAGATTTCACAATGAGGATGCCTGCTTAGTGGCCTCTAATACGGAAACCCACAGTGGAGCTCAGGCACCAGTGCTCCCAGCTTGTTCAAAAAAATTAGAAAAAAATTTGACGATTTGAAAAAAAATCCAAAAAAATACTAGCTGATGTATATGCATGTCCTCTAGGCACGGTACAAATCATTTGAGGAAAACAAATCGTATTACGAGCTACATAAAAATAACAAATTTCTGACAGACAATAGTATGGATTTTCTGTCAGAAATTTATCTTTTTTCTGTAGGCCACAAAGTTTATTATTTTCTTACGAAATTTCTTGCGCACCTTCAGAACATGTATATCTTGCTGTGTAAAAAATTCCAGATTTTTTTGAAGCAAAAAAATACGATTTTCAAAAAATTCAAAAAAAGGGCAGCAGTGTGCCCGAGAGCCAAACGTCCGCGTTTCCCTCTAATAGTCATAGCATGTCACCATCATCGTTATCCTTACTGATGTTGCAAATATCATGCTTCGTCTAGTATCACAGTGACACCAGCAGGAAGTATATATGTCATACCCTGACGAAATAGGAAATGAAATCAAGTGCTCCCTCTGATCCCGTATAAGTGTCGGTAGAAAATACATAGTCACGTACAAATGGCCAGTACAACTCACGACAGATTTTTAGGATGGGAGGGAATAGAAGCATGGAATCTACCACTGTTAACTACTGCTTGTATTTGTAATTGGTGAAAGAATTGAGCGCTACTTTGTCCATTTTGATGCACTTGTCTAGTTTTCACGTCTGGCTGGTTTATGCTTAGATCGAGTTTTCAGGACATGTATAAATTCGTATGCTAATTTAAACAGCATAAACATCTAAGGTGAAAGCTTCTTTTGATTTGTGAATCTTAAGTTGTGACGTTTCCCAAGCCTAGATGTTGCTCAACACCGGCAGTCCGGCACGGTTAATGTGTGGCAATCTGCTCGTAGGGGAGGCTGTTAAGATTAAGGGTGCGTTTGGTTCAACTTTTATGACCTGCTTCTGCTGTTAGGAAGTTGAAAGCCAACCAAACGGAATTTTTTCACCGCTGATTCCTGGAACGCAGCTGCTTCCTTGTAGTGTATTTTTCGAAGCACCTCCACCCCTGCTTTTGCTGCGTTGGATTCTAAGTCGTACCGGTTGAGTTTCTTTTTACCTTCTTCCAGCGAACGGAGGGCTCCCTCCTGGTGCATCGAAGAGAGAAAAGCAACAGCCACCGTGCTAGGGTTCCAGCCGGCCCGCCGTCCCGGCCTCCCCCCGGCGGCGCGCGTCCCTCCCGGACAGACTCCGCTCCGTCCCCGTTCTTTTTTTCGCCTCTTCTCCGCGAGACTCGCCCCTTTCCTGCAGGGTCGCCTCCCGTGACCAACGACGGCGGGATGCCCCCTCATGCCGCGTACCGCAGGCCGGAGTGCCACCTGCATCTTCCCCTCGCCGCAGCCATTATTGCCGCCCTGTTCACGTCTCGTACAAGTAGCGCCCCCGCGCGCGGCCACTCGTCATTTCTGTTCCTGCCGCCGGCCGCTGGCTGGAGGTGCAGAGTCAGGGCGGGCCGCCTGGAGTTAGACCAGCGCCGCCGCCCAGTTTTCCTCCATCCCTCTTGCTCTGCTTCATCCGGCTGTCACCCGTCCTCTTCCATCGAGGAAGTACTCTCTGAATCTTTTCGTGCGTCAGCCAATGCGACATGGACGCGCTCTCTTGGGCCGATCAAACCAGAACCTGACCACGACCACTCTCTCATTTGATTCGATGCAGCATGGTAAATACGATAGCCTATTACGGAAGTTCTGTTGATCAGAAATGTCGACTGAACTGGTACTAACGTTGAAGGATGCAGAGATGCTGTGCTGGTATAGGATTGTTGATCGTCAGTTGACGTGTATAATTGTAGGACTAGCCATGCGTACTACCCAATTGAATCATTTGTTGTTCAATTGATGATCATATGAAACATTAAAAAAATATTTTTCTTTCTAAAATCCCCGTTTACATGTTATACACTGTACAAATCGGTGTTATACGGCCAGTTAGAAACAATTTTTAAAAACTTACACGCATTATACACAATACGTACCAACCCACAGTTTCACAGTCGTTCCAACCAAACAACTTTCAGCTTTTCCACAGTCCGCTGATCACAGCTGCTTTTTCACAGCTCACAGTTCACAGCAGCTTTTTCAGAATCCACAGTTAAACCAAACACACCCTAAGTCATCAAGGAAGGAAGTGACAAAATTATGTAATGGTTGTGTCGTGACAAAACACCTGCCATGGCGTATTTTTGTTGGATGGATGATGTTTTGGTCCTGTTGTGTTGTGAACATTATCCAAATGCATGCTCCTGTTTTGGTCTGAGGGCATCTCTAACCGATCCCGAAAGTTTAGTTCCTTACATGCCTTCTTATACTTTAGCTCTTTATATTTTGAGTAGTGAAGGGTGGTGGTTCCTAACCTAACTGCTAAAGTTAACTCCTCAAAGTTTTGTTTGCTCAAACATTTTTAACCTTGTCACACACCATTTCAAACAATGCATGACATTTCGTCAATCATTTGAATGATTCAAATTCAGCATACGACACAAATAAATACTAGTCATAAATATAGTTCATCGGATCGAACAACTCAAATAAAACATGCATATAGTTCATCCAAAAGCCAGTCATCGGTCAAAATAACCACGAATACCATATCTTATGTTGTGGACCAACGAACTCAATCACGATCGAAATCATCACTACGAAGCAAGTCATCTCCACCATGATCACCCCAAGGTCACCTCCATCAACACCACGGCCACCAAGATGACCACCACCAAAACCTCCATGAGTGGTCTCGGCTTCCGCTGCCAATAGCTCCTTGGCATGTCATCCATCTTGTTTGGGTCCATGAACATGATAGCACGATCCACGATCCGCTTTTCTTGTGCATACCTTTTATCTTCAACGCCAACTTGGGCCTCCACTTTTCGTCCTCCAAGGTCTCGAGCTCAATCCACCTAGCCTCCTTTTCTTGTTGCGCTCGGCCGCCAAAGCTTTCTTGGTCTCAATCATGTCCGAAAGCTCTTCCTTGTAGGCGCCGACACGTCCTATATTCTTCCTTTCCTTTGCAATCTTTTTCCCAACCGGCCTCTTGAGAGGGGCTTCATCCTCCTCCTCATTGGTCTCTTGTGCAATGTTAATCCATGATCTCTTGGGCGTGGTCTCGTAGTTCCTACGAGTCCACTTCTCGTCAGTCGTCACCCGCCATTTTTTTGGAGCAATGGTGCAATGCAAATCCTTTGCCGCCGCCCTTCTTGTTACGTTGTTGTAGAGCTCTAGGACGATAGGCCCATACTCAGTGATAGGCACCCACTCGGTGGTGCAAGGTTTACTTGATCAACATAACCGGACTATCGGTTGCATTGCTCTTGGATAGTGCCCCAATGGTGACCTAGAGAGCCTTGAGTGCGGTTGGAAAGGATGAGCACAATAGAGGTGTAGTACCGTGTCAATCATCCCCAAAACCTATCCTTGGTTTGATCAGTGTCAACCGTGGCATCAAGTGAAACATTTTGGCGGCGTAACGCCGACGGAGTCGAGGACGCGAGCTCCGGTTCCGCTTCGGCCAGAATCGTGGTAATCAGTGCCGACGGTGGGGAGATTGGTGGCTGGTGGCGGGAAGTGGTGCAGCTGAGAGGGAGGCCCAAAACTTTTTATCTAGGAGGCGCCGGTCGAGTATATTTTAGCGAGCAGCGCTGATATTTGAGGGCGACTCTTATAATTTTACTCATCTAACCGTTTTAAGAATTAACCTTTAAGGGATCGGCTAGAGATCTTACGCTTGTACTCCATAGAGGAGAGCCCTACAAACCAGGTTGGACCTATTTCCAAACTCTGTATGATATTTCTCGCCCTCCATCAATGACTTGCTACCTCAAGCTGTGAATACCATATAGGTGTTTAGGTATGACCCCCAAGGTACCCTTCATAAAGTGTTTGCAATTTTTTGGACGAAATTTGTCAAATTTATCGCACTCGGTTGTCCTTTTGAAATATCCTCTGACGAGCCTGTTCATATCGATGTTCCGCACAACTTTCGTGTTGTAACTTTTTATTTCGGAGGTTGTATACAAGTAGAGTTTTTACTTTATATGCACATTTATACTGCACCTAGCACCGCCACTCGCCGCCATGAACTTCACCGGCGCGGTAGCAGCTATAGTGCTTGGTGTAAGTGTGTTTATAATCCCCATCGCGACATCCGTCACCGCACCACTGTCACGTTGTTCCATCGCCGAACATCACCGGTGTTGAGATAGTGTAAGGTAAAGTCACACAAGAGAAGAAGAGAAGAGGTGTGAGTATGCGAAGCAGAGATGTGCACCAAACATTGAGGCTTTAAAATTCGTTTTAGGATAAACGAGCCTGGCTGAATATTTGTGGGCAACCAAATAACCTACACAACGTGGCCGATACCTCGTTTTTCGGGGTCAGGCCTTGCGGAACCACGGAGCCAACTGGGCAAAAAACGATACAGGAAACCAAACACGCCCTTAGATCATGCAGTTAAATGTGAGCTTATTGGAGCCGTTGATAGTGTGAGTAGCGCTAGGCCAATCCAGAGTTTATGAGTGGCTATATGCATCAGGCCAGGGTTTCACCCTTTTCCAAAAAAAAAAAAAACTCATCCAAGACCAAGAACACCAGAGAGCAAAGCTGAAATACTCATAATTCACAAGCAAGATTCCACTAAAGAGGAGGCAAAATGGAAACGAGAACAACAAATGAAAGAATACCCGCAAAAAAAATAAAAAAATAACCGAAACTTGTACTACCTGTCATTACGAAAATGATTTATGCATGCTCTGCTTTTTCGTCATCAGGGTCATCCGATGAATACTGCAAGTATACATCAACCATTTTTCATTTGTTTCGGATGAAAGATGATTATCTATCGTGTGGAATACTTTGCAAAGCAACAAAAAGACTCACTCCATTCCAAATTAGATGACTTGCATTTGTCTAAATACATATTTATCTATACTTGTTTAGTATCTACTATCTACATACATTCGTGTCTAGATAAATGTGTGTCAACTAATTTGGAACGCACGCACGAGTGCAGATTTGGTGCTCCCGAGCTCCAGGACCCTGTCCATTTCAAAAAAATAAAAAAACATATTTATAAATTTCAAAAAATTCTGAAAAAAATCATGCACGTTCCTACTGATATTTCCTACAAATGTGAAAAGTATTTTGCATTGATATTTTGCACGATTATAGAACATATCAGTAGGAACATGCATGATTTTTTTTCATATTTTTCTGAAACTTTTAAATATGTTTTTTAATTTTTTGAAATGGTGAGCTCGGGAGCATAAACGACTTTCCGTGCACGGAGTACCTTTTAAAATGACGGTTCTGTTTTTGTCATGTGTTCCGGATGCCATCGTTCGTGTCGAACCTCGCAGTCGCACACAGAAAAAGAACGACGGCGACTGCCGGCTCCGGCGTGCCGAATCATCACCTCCATTTGACTTTGTCGATGCCGCCACTGTTCCTCCTCCTGCTGCTCCTGCTCCCCTTCCTTTACGCCGCCACCGCAGACGACATCTGCATCGTCGGCAGCGGCATCTCGGGCTCCTCCACCGCCTTCTTCCTCACCAACTACACCGCCCCCATCCCCGTCCAGCTCCGCGTGTTCGAGCGCCGGGACAGGGTCGGCGTCCGTCTGGCCACCGTCGCCGTCGGGGGCGACAACTTCGAGGCCGGCGGCTCCGTCATCCACCCGCGCAACCTCCACGTCCGCCGCTTCGCGGACCTCCTCGGCCTCGCCGCCAGGGACGACGACGAGGGCGATGACGACTGGTTCGGGATCTGGGATGGGGGCCGCTTCGTGTTCAAGACCCTCCGCCCGCCGCCGCCCGGGAGCTCCTGGCTGCGCCGCAGGCTGCACGGCCTCGTCAACTCGCTCCTCCTGCTCAGGCGCTATGGCCTCTCGCTGCTCAGGATGGACAGCTTTGTGCAGGTTCGCTTCTTCCTGTTCTAGTACCACTGTTACACCGTTAGTAGGACACATGGTCTTCAATTCTACCAAGAACCGCAAATTATCGTGTCTTCTGTTCAGGGGTTTGGTATGCTGGCTAGAAATGAAATGGTACAGTTCAGTTAAATATGACCCCCTTTGAGATCTCAGCAAGCTATCTCATCTGTATGTTCATCTGCTTTAATATTTCGGTGATGTGTTCAACTCAACATCATTGTGCTCTTCACCTTATAACTTAGTTTTCCTTACCATTGCTTCCTTTTTAAACTGAGATGAATAGATGAGTATCTCGGTTTTAATAACTGATGTGAAATGCCTTAAGTACTCTCACATTGTTATGCAGGAAATGTTGCAGAAATTTCTGCTTTACTACAATGGGTTCGAGTCCCGGCCTGTCTTCGACAATGTTGAGGAGATGCTCAAATGGTCGGGATTGTATGGGCTTACTCAGAGGACCCTAGAGGAGGAGCTCGTCGATGCTGGGCTGAATTCTCAAACTGTATCAGAGCTTGTCACTGTACGTTCCATTTCCTTTTCTCCTCCAGCTAACTTGATAGCCCACAGTTTTCTATATTGGCGATATTTCTGAACTATCGTATGCTCTGATAGCTGTGTTTAATGGAGAAATTTTCCAAGCAATTCTATCATCTTAAATATTATAAATGAAGATTTTACAGAACACTCAAATCCTCAGCAGACCCAACTTGCAACGCATACTATAAATGGTATATTAATAAGGTCTAGGTTGCTGAAAATCTCGATTCAGTAAATCTGAAGAAACCTTTACTCTCGCTGATATACTTTTAAAATCACTTGTTATATTCCTAGTATCATGCCCCTCCTGTCATTAACAGGTGATAACAAGGATCAACTATGGACAAAGCGTGAGTATAAGTGGCCTTGCAGGCGCTGTTTCTTTGGCTGGCTCTGAGTCTGGACTGTGGGCTATCAAAGGAGGCAACTGGCAGCTAGCTGCTGGGTTGCTTAAGGCTGCTAACGCCACCTTGCATCTCCAAGAAGGCATAGATTCAATCTCTGATGCAGGAGATTACTATGTCCTGAAATCCAATAAGGGCCATGAATATTTTTTTTTTGCGGGGAAAAGGAGCTGATATTAAAATCCCGTTCTTACAAAAAGATCCAGTAAAAGGGAAAAATTACAGTCAAGTCCTCTGGATCCCGATGTCGAAGACGACCACGATGCCGCCGGTGGCGCGCCGCCGCCGCTGCACCTCTTGATGGCTTGGATCAGGTGCGGCCCCTCCGCGGACGGGAAGTCGCCGGTCGCCAGCTCCTGAGAACTTACACCGCAGGCCACCATCTTCAACGCGAGATTCGAAGTCAACTCCTTCTTCAACTCCTTCACGCTCCGGCTCGACCGCCACGCCGTCGCCGGTGAGGGAGAACCGGCCTCAGCAGATCCGGAGACCCGAGAGGTCAGGGAAGACGTGCGCTCGTCAGAGGAGCTCCGAAGAACTCCGCCGTCGAAGGGGAAGAGCGCCGCCACCAAACACCACGCCGACAGCACCGCCGCCTCCACGACGCCACCGGCCGGAACCCTAGAGGACCCTACGCTATATACACGCCGGGGATCGAGGATTCCCCACCTCCCGTCGCCGGAGCGACTGACGGAGAGTGAGGAATCAACGATCCCGCGGCGAGATCGGTGGATCGCCTGGGAAGTTTCAAAGAATTGCCCTTCTCTACTGTAGCGGGAGAGGGGAACGGCCAAGCTCCGTTTGTGGCCATGAATATAACTGTACGGTAACGGTTGTTGCAACGAGGTGAACATTACATTTACCCCTCCAGTCTCCATTCCACCAAGGAAGATGCAGCATACCCATGCAATCTTTGTCAAATGCCTCTTGAACCCAAGTGTTATTTGCAATCCTTCTTGTATGTACTCCCTCTGTTCCTAAATATAGATTTTTAACTTTTCTCAGATTCATGTGCATCTAGCCGCGTTTTAGCGTGTAGACTCACTCATTCTGGTGCATATGTAGTCCACATTGCAATATCTAAAACATCTTATAATTAGGAACGGAGGGAGTATGAATTTAAATTTAATGAGCAGCAAGTAGCTAGTAGCCTGTTAGTTTGGTGTTGAGGAAACAGTAAACTTGTCTAGCCTTCCTTTGTTATAACGAGAAATCACTTACCTTGTGTTTTTAATTATGTTACGATGCAGAAATTCTTCGGACTGATCTCAGTGTCCGATATTCCAGAGCTGATAGGATGTTGTAAACGATAGCAAAGAAACGACGAACAGCGGAACGATCAAACCAAAGGGGACACGAGATTTTAACGTGGAAAATCTCTCCAAACAAAAAAGGACGTACCCAGTGCTGAGAGCTCCCGCACTGTGCGGGGTCTGGGGAAAGGTGTCAGTGGCAAGCCTTACCCTCACAAAGTGCAATGTGAGGAGACCGCGACTCTAACCTGGGACCTCTCGGTCACAGGCGGTGAGGCTCTACCGCTGCACCAGGTCCGCCCTTCTCAAATGTACTTGGCTATTTTGACATTTGTTATGCCTTGGCAAGAACAGCGGGCAATTCGCTCCACGCAGGAGTCGAACCCGGGTTGTTGGCTGGCATTGAAAACCTCTCCAAACAAAGGAGAGGAAAAAACCACGGGCGCCAGCCAGCAATACTTCACTATATCGGGTGAGGTTACAAACGTCGTGGGTTTACAATGTATGGCTTACCCCAAAACGGCGGCTTATAAGAGGAATATATAATGGCATAAAACACTAGGTCGGCTGCAGTCCAACCCGGAATCGATCCCACCGCTGCGGTACTAGCGGTAGTACCGCTGGGTGGGCTGGTTCGGCTCTTCCCACCTCAGCGGTACCGGCGGCGGTACCGCCAGCGGTACCAGTCGGTACCGGACAAGTGCGTCAGACGGCCATTCTGGCGGTAGCGGCGGCGGTAGCGGTGGCGGCAGCTCTCGAGCGGTAGTACCGCTTAACCCAGTGGTACTACCGCTGGAATTTGGATCACCATAAAACAACATAGGAACCATGGAGCACCCCGACATCCCATTCTCATCAATCTCAGTTCTGAAGAGGCACAATGAACATGACATGACTTACAAGATATTCTCCCGTGAGATGCTGGATGACAATCTGCTGGATCAGATCTTTAGGTAAGCACTTGGAGAGAGTACTGTAGATATTAAATGAATAATTGCTATTTTGATGACTGCATGAGATCTTTACAAATGGCTGGTTGTTGTTTCTTTGTGGCACTGGCAATGTACAGCACAAGGGAAGAGACCATTCGGATAAACTGGCCTGCTTATCCTCACTACCATGCCCCGGAAGATTTTGCGCCGATAATACTGTATGGGAAGCACCTTTACTACTTGAATAGCTTTGAGAGTGCAGCGAGCGCCATGGAGACGGGTGCCGTCGCGGCAGAAAACGTGGCGAGACTCATCATCTCGAGGCTGCCTCTCGGTCTATGAACTGGTCTCTTGTTGTCGTCAGAAAAAGGTGCCGGCGGTCCACCTGAACCTCATATCGAATCGTTCGCCAGCGAGGAAGGTTCCAGGAGTGTAGATCTGTGAATGTGTAGGCATTTGTATGTACAGTGAAGATAAAATGTTTGTGTTACAGTAATACTATGAAATACAACATCGCTACGCCAGCTTAGTTAGTTACGAGGAAAGGCTCGTAGAGCCCGGCTTTTTATTGAAAGCCACACAAGCTGGTTATAAGCCAGTACAACAACGTAGTCTTTGCACAGAAGGGAAACAAAGCAAAAAAGCAAAACCACCAACATCCAGGACGGGACAACCCCCACCAGCTCACGCAGGAGCAGAACAAACCAGGACAGAAACTACTAAAAGCTAACCAACTCCACATCTCGTCCTTGCAAGGAAATGGAGATTTTTTGAATCCAAACGCAGCTTGTCCAGAAGCGAAGTCCAGTCTTTCTCACGCTTTATTGGCACCAACGTAGACCACTGCGAAAGAAAAGAGATAGATTTGAAGATTAGGTTAGCGGGTGAACTGGCCAAATTGTTATTGAACACATAGTCATTGCGGGATAGCCAGATTGTCCAGAAAGCAGCACAAATCACCGCCCAACCAAGGTAATTGGTACTGTGTCCCGGAGCCTTTAACGCAAGGTCCAGACAATCCTCCACACTGCTGGGGGGTTTTAGCCAGCCCATCGCTGTCTTGTACCACCACCAGAGAAAGTGCGACACTGGGCAACAAAACAGCAAGTGGTCAACTGTCTCAGACTCTCCACAGAGTTTGCAAACAGGATCCCCGGCCAACCTTTCTTCTTGAGTTCTACCGTCACCTGAATCCTCCCACGAACACACATCCAGGCAAATATACGCATCTTCAGCGGGACGTTGCTCTTCCAGAGATCAAGCATTCGGATGTCTCTCACACCCGGGTTCACAATCTCCAGATAGAGTGATCTCGTTGTGAACTTGCCTGACTTGTTGGTAGCCCAGTACCCCACATCATTTTTATCCTCCAAACCAACCGAAGCAGTAACTGCCTTAAGCTGATCCCATTCTTCAATTTCTCTAGGACCAAACGAGCGAAGAAAATTCAGATTCAGAGAATGATCCGCAAGCACAGTTTCCACCAGCGCATCCTGATCCCTACAATGCCCGAAAATAACTGGAAAGCTATGTTTGAGCGGGACTTCCCCCACCCAGACATCTTTCCAAAAACGAGTTTTCTTGCCATCACCTACGTGATACGCCATTCCACGTTGCACCCATGATTTGATGGCATGCAATCCTTTCCAGAATTGAGAGCCTCCCACCGCCTCCGATTGGAAAAAACTACCTTCCCCAAGGTATTTTTTCCTAAGGATTTGGCACCCCAGGTCTTGATCTCCTCGTTCCAGCTTCACAATCCACTTGGCCAAGAGAGATTTGTTTCTAGCTCTGCTATCCACAAAACCCAAACCACCCATGTGTTTCGGTCTACACAGACTGGACCACCTAACCATATGATATTTTTTGTCACCATTACCCTCCCAAAAGAAGTTAGCCCTGACCATATCTGCTTTGTGGTGAATCCCCTCAGGCATCAGATAGAAACCCAAAATGTGATTGGAGATATTATCCAAACAGGAGTCAATCAACACCGCACGTCCTCCCGACGATGCCGGCTGCCACATACCAAGGCGTTTTTGAATTTTAATTGGCCAAAACTCAAAATCAGAAGCCAAAAGCTTTTTAGAAGAAACAGGAACACCCAAATACTTCATTGGCATAGTGCCCAGCGCACAATTAAAGAGATCTGCTATTCTTAGTTGCTCTTCCAATTCCACCCCAAAGACTAGCACTTCACTTTTTTGATAATTAATCCTGAGACCAGACATAGCTTCATAACAATAAAGCAAGAACTTCATTGTCGCAATGGAATTGTCATCTAGCTCAAGGAACAAACTGTGTCATCGACATATTGCAAATGTGTAATACCGCCCTCTATCAGATGCGGTACAAGCCCTTTGAGATGCCCCTTCTCCTTAGCAGCTGAAATCATTGCTCCTAGAGCATCTGCAACCGTATCAAACAGCAGAGGAGACAAAGAGTCGCCCTGTCGCAACCCTTTGTACGTTCTGAAGAATTCACCATACTCTCCATTTATGTTAATACAAACTTTCCCTGTCTCAACTGTGAGAGCAATCCATTCGATCCACTGCTCACAGAAGCCCTTTTTACGGAGCACATCTTTCAGGAAGTCCCAGTGGATTTTGTCGTAAGCTTTCTCGAAATCCAGCTTTAAGATTATCCCTTTCGCGTTTGATCTCTTAAGTTCATGCATAACTTCATGAATCACTACAACCCCTTCCAGAATGTGACGCCCAGGCACAAAAGCCGTTTGCGCTGGGTGAATGATCCTGTCTGCCACCACAGACAGTCTACCTGTCAACACTTTCGTAATAATCTTGTAAACCACATTTAGCAAGCAAATCGGGCGGTACTGCTTGATCACGTTGGCATCCTTCACTTTAGGAATGAGGGTAATCACTCCATAGTTGAGTCTACTCAAATCAAGTTTGCCCGCATGCATATCCTGCAACATTTCTAAGATAAGGTCCTTCACCCTATCCCAGAATTCTTTGTAAAACTGAACCGGGAACCCATCCGGTCCCGGTGCCGTGTTAGTTTTCATATCATTCACTGCCTCTTCCACCTCACTCATTTCGAAAGGTTTAACCAGCCTCTCTCTATCTGCCCTGTTGATGCTGCCATTTCTTCTCCAAGTATCAGGATGAATTCTAACATTCGACTTTGGTTCCTTACCAAACAAATCTTTATAGTAAGTAGTAATGTGCTCTTTAAGTTGCTTTTTCTCTGTTATGATCACTCCATCATCCTCCAGCGAGGAAATGGTAGCTTTTCTTTTCCTCCCATTAGCAATGGAATGGAAAAAGGCAGTATTATTATCGCCTTGGAGAAGCCAGCGCTCTCCTCCCCTCCTTTGCCAATACAGTTCTTCCTCCATATAAATATCATTAAGTTCTTTCTCTACCTCGTATCTGCATTGCCAGTCACCCTCTGATAAACCTCCAGCATCTCCTTCGCAATCAAAAGAATCCAGAATCCGAATCAAATCTTCTTTCTTCCTTCTGCTTTCCCCTCTCACATTAGCTGCCCAGCCTTTCATAAATTTCCGTAAGCTTTGTTGTTGAACTTTCCAATAATCAAGCACCGAAACCTTTCCCTCACCGGCCACTTCGTCAACACTTCCTTTTTGAAATTAGGAAACACAAACCAAGATGGTTCCATACGAAAATGTCTAGTAACCAGCCTTTTCTCAATCCCCAAGTCAACCAGAATTGGACTATGATCAGAACCCACTCTAGTCAAAGAATTTACGGTTGTAAGAGGATAAAGAGCTTCCCAAGACGAAAGAACCAGAACACGATCTAGCACCTCCATCGTCGGACAGCTTTGCTTATTAGTCCACGTGTATTTACCACCCCCACGATGTAATTCACGCAGCTTCAACAAGTCAATCATAAAATTGAACTTGAACATGAGAGATCTATGAATGACGCCACAGTTCTTTTCAGTTTCATACCGGATCAGGTTAAAATCACCACCAAGGATAACAGGGTGAGTTGCACTAAGCACTTTGTCAGAAATTTCAGCAAAAAAAGGTCTTTGCGCTCACGCAGCACAGGACCGTAAATGTTGATTATCTCCCAGCATTATTCGATACCTTATCTTTCAGCAAAGTAGCCACAAAGAAGTCACCACTAGAATGGGCTAACACATCAAAAGCATCCAGCCTTACTGCAATAAGCAGCCCACCAGAGTGTCCTACAGCAGGTTTAACATTCCAGTCAAAAGAAAAAACCCCTCCAATCAGCCTCTTGATCTTATTCGAGATATCCACCTTAATAGTCTCTTGTAGACACAGAATCCGCACCTGATGTTTAACCACCAAGTCACTAATTTGTTGTTGTCTTCCACCAGCCCCCAAACCTCTAGCATTATAAAAGAGGATAGTCATTATTGCTTTTTTTTCCTCCCAGGGCCTCGCCCTTTCTTCTTATTAGCCTTCCTCTTCGAGCTGCTACCCCCCTTAGCAGTTCGATCACGTAGCTTCATACGAGGAGACTCCTCTCCTCGTTGAAGTACCTGATTTTCCATTTCCAGAAGCGGAGACACGGGATCAGCTTCTTCTAAGCTTCCTTTACCTGTCTCAGTTGTCGAGGTTAAACCAGAAGGAGACCTCTCTCTCTTCTGTTTACCCTCGCCATTCTGCTTGTTTTCCTTCGCTTGCTTTTTCTTTTCATCCTCATCAATTTTCAACCTAGCACGTCCTGCCGCCAGGACTGCTTCGGCCATTTCTTTTGCTTTGAAGATATTAACCTGTATGTTTATCTCTCTCTCTGTGTCTCCTAGCACCACATTACTGTCTAGCGCAATTTTTTCCAGATCACGGTTTGGAATAGAGTTAAAAACATGAAAGGCATTATACATACCTGACAGATCATTCTTCTTAAGCGCCCTCTGTTCAGCCCTCGCCTGCACGGGGAGCCCATCATCCTGCATCATCAATCTTCCACTCTGCCTTGGCGCCACCACGGGGTCTTTCCCATTAATCTTCGTAGTGTCATTCTTCTTCTTGGAGTGAGATACTAAGAACCATTCAGCGTTGTCCATCTTTGATTTATTGGGAGAGAGCCGAGCAATAGGTTCCGGGTCCAAAACATCATCCTCTTCTGTAAACCCATCTGGGATGTCTACTTTCTCTTCAGCCGGTGTGCCCAGTGTTTCATTCGAGCTTTCTTGACTTTTTATGTCTGCATCCTCATCCCTGAACGTTAGCATTTTCACCACATCCTCCTTATCAACCTGGGTCAGAACCTCTGTCTCCAGTTCTTCCGGTTTTTCCGCTATCTCGATGTGATACACCATCTCCTTCTGTTTCGAGCTGCCCCTAGCACCTCCAGCAAAGCTGCTTTCCGGCTTCGAACTGCCCGAGGAACCTTTACCTTCTTGTTCTCTATCTGACTGTTTCTTCCTTTTTTCTTCATCGCCCTGTTTTTTGTTCTCAGCACCCCCATTACTTTCCTCATCCAAGTCATCATCCCCTCTTTTGTGAGAAGGGGGCTTCGAAGAAGAAGAAATAGAATTCTTCTCAACTTCCCACTCAAGACGAAATCCTCTACCATTAATGTAGACGTTGTAGTAGCCATTCACTTGAGTGGTATCCTTGCAGGCAATTCGAGCACGAACTGGCTTTGGCTCCCTACCCGCTAGCGAGCTCAGATCAATTTCCAGGGCTCCCCAACAATGAAAGACAACTCCCACAGCGCTTCTTCAGTTCTAGCCCAGTCTGGCAGTCCATATGTTCTTACCCAAGCCTCTTCTAGCATCCCAAAAGCCTCAAATTCACGGCAGGTTTCCACAACTCTTGCCCGAACCGATTCATCAGTGATAAAAGTGAAACCATTGACGAATTTGGTCACATAACGTCTACTAGCTGCATCAGGGAATTCCACAAGGAATTCATTCTCTCCCAGTGGCTTGACTCTCCAGTCCCACTCTATTTCAAAAAGCATCTCCAACTCACGAAGAAGCAGAATCCCATCACATTTCCCAGCTTGGATCGTCAGCACACCAGTAACTGTAGTAGGAGCGGTCACTTTCTCAGGAACTTCAATGCGAAGACTGTAAAACATGTTGGTACCTGTGCCTCTCCCACAAATTTTCAGTTCTGGCTTCTTCTTCTTTTCTTGACATTGATCCGAGACATGCCCCTCCTTCTTGCAGATATAACAGGTGGGAGGAGCAGTGCAGTCTTTCTGAAGGTGGCCATTCTTTGTGCACTTATGACAGTATAGGACACTCTTCTTCTTGCTCAGCACTGGCAGTTCCTCACACTGCAAAGCATTGGCATCCCCTTTTCCTTGCTGCTTACCTCGATCTCGTTCCCGAGCCAGATCAAGCTTTGCTCTCAAATCTTTCTCACGAGTAATCTCAGCCTCGGAAGCGTATCTCGAACCCCTGAATTCCTCAGATCTCGCAGCTTGGGGTGGGCGTCCACCACCTCCACCACCTCTCCCATCCTGAAACGATCCTCTCGACCCGTCCAGTTCCTATCATCATGCCTCTTGTTCCGATGATCGAACGAATCCCCCTACTGACCCCCAAAACCACCATAGCCACCACCTTGATTGAAATCCCCAACTCGCTTAGGCGGAAAGCGGCCATCGCGTCCGCCCCGCCACCTTGAGGGTCCTGCCGGTACATGCCTGCCACTACAGAGGCGAAGGACCTTCCGTCGATCAAGCGCACCGCCGCACGCGTGATCCGTCGGGCTCTCCCCCCAAATCGCCTCACTTCTTCTCTCGAGGCCAGAAACCCTAATGTGTCTGCGAGAGCTGGCTTCGATCTGTCTATCCACACCCAGGCACCTCTTGCATCTGACATAGCTGCCCATTCGGAGATGGGCCGGGCTACCCCGTCCCACCGCACACCATCTGAATTTCTCGGCCCACCATGGCCCATCTCCCCAACCGACTGAACCGAGGTGTTTCCCTGAGATTGACCACAGGTGGCCGGAGCCTGCGCTCCGGTGATCACCGGATTGTTGGAGGTACCTGCCTGTCCTCTGTCCTTCTCGCCGAACGAAACCCTACGAATCCGTTGTAGGAATTGAACGGATGGCGCCCCAATCCCAACTCCCTTGGTAGAAACCCGACGAATCTTATCTGAATTCAACTGAATGCAATTGTTCAGACTAATGGCTTTCCGCCGCTCGTCCTGCGACAAGCGCGCCTCCGCCATGAACAAGCCAGAGCCGAGGGCACTCTCAGCCTCCCCAATCACAGGCTTCGCGACCGGCTCCGATTCACGCTTGATACGGATAAAATTCAGTGCCGCCTCCGCTTGCAGATCTCTGCTCTGAACCTGCGGAACTGATGGAAACACTTGAGGAATCACCGTCTTCTCATTCACCGGAACCGGCTCAGAGACAATCTCCTTCAGATTCTGAGTGTCCTCCTTGAATTTCTTCATCGGAGGCGGCTTATCTAATTGAATTTCAGCACCAACAACCGCTCGAAAACAGGGGAAAATCACCTCATCACCGATTGAAACACTATCGTTCTCCCGCAGCAACCGAGCATCGATCGGAATTCCGCGATCGTCAAACAGAATGATGCGCCCACCCTGCTTGAGGGAAACCTCACCCGCGTGAAGTTTCGGGCATTTGACCATGAACAGCGCCGAAAACGACGCGCGCCATCGCTTGATCACCACCTCAGAGAAAGCAATCCCATCACCACGAACAAGCCGACGCAGATACTGTAATCCATCGCTCTCCTTTGGGAACTGTGGATCCGACTCAGAATCCGCCCGAATTACTTGAGGCACGACCGGAAGGCCATGGCGCGGAGCGGAATCGCCATCGCGAACCGACGAGCGCGCAGCCCCAGACTGCCGCGCACCCCCGAAGATGAACTCCGGGAACGGCGGTGGCGGATGAAGATCGGGTGGAGGAGGGAAAGGGAAGGAGAGCGAGAGAGGTCGGGACTCACTCAGCGCGTCACCCGCCGGTGCTGCCGTGGTCGCCGCACCTGACGGCACGCGCTCGAGCGCGGGGAAGGAGCGGGGAACACGGGGCAGAGCCTCGTGGAGCGCACCGAGACTCTGAGTTCCGCCATGGGAGTCGCCCAGAGGCGGGAGCTTGCGTGCAGGACCCGTCATCCCTCGCCAGCTTAGTTAGTTATACTATTATCAGGTATAGAGACATTGTGACTTTGCATCATCAAATGAAATTTGACTATTTGCCACTCTCTGCAACAATGTGCAGTGACAGCTATGTAGGGCAATATTGTGTATTAGAATAACCAAGCTGTGGCAAAAATGTTATTGCCAACATTGTAGTATCAATCTAGCAACAGAAACAAAACCGTGACGAAAAGGGGAAGGTAAGAAATATTTGATATATTCCTTGTTAATTTTTTATCGTGAAATATATCCAAATTTTGTCGGACGGCAGATTGGTCATTTTCCTTGCTAGCCAGAGGAGAACGCCCTCCCACTCCAGTCTGCAGTGTGTACACAACACAAGCACCGGGCACAGAGAAGAGCTGGCTGGTCTCTCCTCGGTTACAGTAAAGTGAAGGACCATCTTTCCATGGACCAAACATTTCATTTCTCTGCTCAAGAAGATGCAATTTTACCCACGCACATAAAGCTGAACCATATACAAAAAAAGAGAAATTCACTTGTATGTACAAAACATAATGGTCAACCACATGTATCCCTATGAGCTTTGACATCTTAATTCTTAAACACAATTTTTCTTGGCAATGGTGTGTGCGGGATATCTTATGTGTGCCGCTCAACGGGTTTGTGGTGGTTTTCACCCGGTTTTTGCGTATTAACTGGACAACTCTCTTGTTCATCTTTAATGGATGAGATAAATCTTTTGCCTCAGTTTTTTTTAAAAATTTGAGTTTTTTCTACTCGAAGACCGAGTGTAGATTATCATTTCCCTCCATAGCTAGCTACAGTAGCTAGCTACACACCTCACTCCCAACACAGAGACCAACCAGAGAGCTGGTCCTGGTCTGCCTTCCTCGGTTACAGCGAGTCAGCCAAGTAGTCTTGGTGTGGAAGGAAACCCTCTATTTTATTTTCCCTTAATGAAAAAAAAGCTAACCTTCACCACCATTACTACTACAAGTCAGTCTTCCTCCCCACACCACCGCATCCCCGGTTGCGGGGAAGGTCGGAGAGGCGAAGGAGGAGGGGATCCAGTTCCATCCGATGGCGATGGCGCCGCCGCGTCTGCTGAGGGGCCTCATCGCGCCGCTGCCGCCGTCCGACTGGCTGCCCTGCAACAAGCAGCTGCTCACCATCGCCTCCCTCCTGCACCACCAGTGGTGGCTCCCCACGCTCGCGCTCCCGCGCGGCCCCTCCTGCTCCGACGGCCTCAAGCTCCTCCTCTCCCTCCTCCTCGTCTCCGCCGCCCTCGCCGAGGTCCGCTTCGTCGCCTCCTCCTCCATGGCGCCCACCCTCCGCCCGGGCGACCGCGCCGTCGCCGAAAAAGTAGCTCCCTTTTCACCCCACATCACCTCCTAATATCTATTCCATTTTACTTGATGGCTTCTCTCTTGGATACACTCGCTTGGCTCGGATCTGTGCTAACCAAATGGGGAATGCGTGCTGTGGTTTGATTTTGCTCAGGTCACTTACATGTTCCGGAGGCCGTCAGTGGGCGACATCATCTTCTTCAGGGTGCCCACGGCTTTGCAGGTAGGTTTGCTTCTCTTCCTCCATTGTAAACTTCCCACCTTCACGGTCTGATTGAGCTACATTGCGCTGTTTCTGGCAGAATTGCGGCGTAAATAAAGATGTCGTGTTTATTAAGCGGGTGCTTGCAACCCCTGGAGATTTCATCGAGGTAAAATATGTTGCTTTCTTCAGCAAGGCAATCGCTAACATTGTCTTCCACCCACCTTATTAGTCATTACCATACATTCACCGCTTTATATCAAGATGCACGACATTCATTCATCGTGCTGGCTGATACGCACTGCTTCTTTGCAGACTATTCATTCATTCGAACATTTTCTTCCACACACCTTGTTATCAATTCATTCACCACTTTATATCAAGATGCATGCATCTATCTATATTACTATATTAGTACTAAAATAATTTAAAAAGAAGCCACCATGTTCTTCCACACGGTCACAATAATAATCGTTGAGATTAAAAGTCATCGTGTAACATCCATGCACGAGCACATGGATCTGTCACGTCTCCTAGGTTAGCATGAGTCGTGACAGGTATGGGAGGTCATGCATTAGTCCTATAGGAGACCGTCTCCTAGGTTAGCATGAGTCGTGGCCACGCAGGTGTTGTTCATTGAGGTAGCAGCTTCTAAGTGCAATTAGAATCAGGAACGGAAACATAATATTTCTTAATATACTCTAAGCCATGAGAAGAACTCGCATGGCGTAAGTAATGGTGGCAATCATGCACGTTGTCCAATCTGACATGTCTTTCAGAAAAAAAAATCAAGAGCAACGCAACACTGACATTGCAATACTTGAGCTATAAGTACAGTACTGTGCACATAAAACAGAACCTTATTAGTTTTCTGTTTATATCCTATTTTACTCCATATGACAAATAGATGATGTTTTGAACATTGATGCCACTAATATCTACTGTTATATATGTAAAAAGAGCATGAAAAATATTAGACTAGAAATACGCTCGGAGACAGATCTATGGATGTGATTTTCAAATTTTCAGTCTGACTAACTAAATACATGTTTAAAACGTCATCTATTTGTGATATTAAGTCATCAATTAATTACTCAAAATTTAACATGGTCTTCCCACAAAACATAAATAGCAAGGTCTTAACAACTTTCATTATCTATTTCTAAAATAAAAAATGATTTAGTGCAATTGTCAGTGTTCAAAACAAATGATTTAGTGCAATTGTTTGCTTCAAGATTTAGTGCAATTTTCTATTTTCAAAATAAAAAGTAATTTGGTTAATTTTCTGATAACAGAATATAGCTCTCCAAATTAGCATGCCACTTCACAAAACTTTTTGCCAATGTATAGGAAGTCTCACATGCCAAGAAAATAATCGACAAAATTTAGGCAGATAGATGTTTACATATATCTCACCTCGCAAGGCCCTGGAGTCTCTCTCTCTCTGGCGTATCAGGGGGGTTGCAGGGGTAGGCTTACTGGATGTAAGATGGACAGTTCTACAAAAACTGTGCCAAAGGTGCTATGTATTATCTAAATAATAATGTAAGGAATTGCTATCTATGCAAAACTTTAACTTGCAATAATGATGTAAGAACTACTATATATCAAGATGGACATTAAAAAATAGTTAGGAAATGTTGTAAGTTTGTAGTCCAATTTGAGCTTCTTCTTTTATTCAGAAATTTTTCTTTTTGTTAGAAGAGTTTCCATTGCAAGGGAAGAAATATTCTGTCACACACAAAATTTTACATTAAAAATTCGCAAGAAATATTTTCATAGTATATTTTATATTACACATGTAGATTTTTTCATGAGAGTTACTTCTTTTATTCTCACAGTAGCATTAAAGGAGTCATAAAGTTCATAATTGCAAATAATACTTCTTAACCATATGTTATCAATGAATCATGCCCTTGATACATAAATAAATATACTTGGATTAGTAATATGCTATATTTACTGAAGGATTGGAAAATATTAAAATATTCTAAGAGTTGTTTAATTACTAAAACAATCTAGCCATGCAAGCTGGATGCCTACATTGTACTTACACCCACCTTCTTACAGGTCCGACAAGGCCAGCTTATTATTAACGGTGTTGCACAGAAGGAACACTACACCGCAACCCACGGTGCATCATACACAATGGAGGCCATGGTTTGTCGCGTCTCTTTTCTATCTGTGAGCATTGTCTCCTTGAACAACATTGAGGAGTTGCTATTGCCAGGTCCAGAGATAGTACCCAAACTGCTATCGCAAATTGACTATAACACCGCAAGAAGATGACCAAATGTGGCATGGCTGCTCCGTGTTGTTGACTTCCTGAGTGCCTCGTTCTAATTGACGGGTCTCAGATGATGGATGATCTCTTCCTCCCCCCCATTCTTGTTATCTGCTCGGTTCTTTGGTCGGATCCCTTACTAAACCACATCGTCGTCCTGCAGCGACTCCCTGAAGACCATGTATTCGTCATGGGTGATAACCGTAATAACAGCTGCGATTCTCGTGCCTGGTAAGAAACCCATCCGCTCCCACGCTAGGCCCATCTTCCTGTACATCTATTGTTACTGATTGCTCTTGTCTTGAGAATATCATACTGAGATCTTGTGGTAGTCATCTTATAGATCTGTGCTTTGGACTAGATCTAGTATTATAGCAGATTGAATGCCATGATAATTGTTTGATCTGTAATGGTTGAAGAGTACTAGAGTAGAATGCACCACTCGGATTTGTTCAGTTACACTTGCTATATCAGGTTTGTATGGTTGAGGAAATCTTGAGCTAGTCATAATATAAATCCGTGCTTTGGACTAGATCTGTATGATTGAAATATCAATTGCCATGATAAACAGTCAATATATAGTGACTTGGGAGCAGAATGCCCATATATATTTGTAGTTACCAGAGGAATGTGCTATAAGGAATTGCTCGGATACAGTTGCTTAAATATGTGTACTTTCAGTTGTTTTGTAGAAATTGTTTGGAAACTAGCACTAATCATCGTGATGTTTGTGGTGACAGGGGACCTCTACCTGTCGGCAACATTGTTGGGAGATACATGATGTCCTTTACAAGATCCTCTTTCCAATAGCCAGTCTGAAGAGCCTCGATGACCTCCAGCATCGACGAACCCCTTTATGCCATTCCTTATGGCGATATTGAGCTATGTTGGCCCCCTTTTTATCTAGATCCTTCTAGCAGCCAAGATGAAGATGTTTGGTGTCAGGCTATGCCATCGTCTCTCACCCTGGGCTGTCAGGTGTTGAGCTTGTTGGTAGAACCTGAAAAATGCACCTAGAGGTTACACCTTACAGTAACCTTACCTGTTGAATCTTAACTGTATTGTTTATTATGTATCGCATGGTGGAATGTATTGTAAGTTTGAAAACTATGTGGTGGTTTGTTGTTGCCTGTAATTAAATCTGTGATTTCCTCTTATGGTTTGAATGAAATCCTTCTGAGTCAAGAGGTGCAAGTCTATTAGATTCTTCTAGATCAACAATAGGATAAATCCTTTTTACAAGCTTGTTTATGTTTTCACTTTGCACAAATTCATTTGAACGAGATAATAACTTTTCTTGACGGTGCATGAAAGCATAATTTAGTACTAATTTTGATGCTATTCTAGATTCATTCTAATACTTGATACGATGATTGTCTCTTTTACTTTCCAATGATATATTATGTATAGAGTAGTCGGGATCATATGTGTAAAACTTATGACAATAAAATTCAAAATACATATAATTCTGTTATCTACATGCTTGAGGACGAGTATAGATAAAACTTAGCAGTGTTGATAAGTTCTGCTTAAACCAAGCAAGAGATACTCCATCCGTTCTGAAATACTCTATAAAATGAGTGTATCTAGATGTGTTTTTTGTTTAGATACACTTAGTTAGAAATCAAGTATTTGTAAACGGAGGGAGTACATGCTAGTCATAGATAGGCCTCACTCTCTTACAGAATTGTTGGATCTAAATTACAATGATCAAAACCCATCCGCAGTCGAAAACATATCTGGTAGAGTATATATTTGAAGTTGGACTTACATTTTATTCTTTTTCAATTAGCGAAACTGAAGGAAGGAAAATCCAAGATAACCGCAGCATTACACGCATGACTGCTCTCGTCCTTGTTCAATGGCAACATCAACGCATCAGATCGAATCAGCAGTTCAGCGCTGCAGAAGATAAATAATCAATCCTCCCTCCGCGGTGGTTCCATTTCCTTAACCATCCGTCGCGGACCACGTCCCACGATCACAACTCCCACGCCATCGCCGTCCATGGGCGACGTCGAGGACGACGCTCCCCGGCGAAGAGGAGGCAACCGGCGCCGCTGCCGCCGCCGGAGTGGAGGATGTAGGCGGAGAAGGACGCCATGGTCACATAAGCAACCTCCCCGAGGCCATCTTGGGCGACATCTTGTCCCTCCTCCCCACCAAGGAGGCCGCCCGCAACCGGATCCTGGCAGCAAGTTGGCGCCGGCTCTGGCCTTCTGCCCATCTCAACCTCGAGTGCCACGGCCTCCTCCGCGACGACGGCACCATCGACTTCGGGGGCGACCCCGGCGAGTACCTCGACAACAACGCCATCACCCACATCCTCGCCACCCACCAGGGCCCCGGACGCCGCGTCCGCATCCCCGCGCACCACATGCAGCCACACCACGGCAACGCCCTGGACGGCTGGCTCATGTCCCCGGCGCTCGACCGCCTACAGGAGCTCGAGTTCTACCACCGGTGCGACCACGGCAATTTGTTAGCAGTATCGGCATGGCCTCCTCTGCCTGCCTCCATCACCCGCTTCACGTCCACCCTCCACGTGGCCTCCTTCAGCCACTGCGAAATCACCGAGCGCGCCGGCCGGTCCTTTCGCTTTCCGAGCCTCAAGATGCTCGCTCTTGAAGAGGCAGTCTACTCGGAGACCTCGGTGCAGTCCATGCTCGGCGGCTGCCCCGCCCTGGAGAACCTGCTGCTTAGAGGCAACGTCGGCGCCGCCCGCGTCCGGATCGTCTCGCCGACCATCAGGAGTATTGCCGTCCATGTCTCTTCTTTCCGAGGAGGGGCACACTTGGAGGAACTCATCGTGGAGGACGCCCCCCGCCTGGAGAGGCTGCTCCGGATCCTGCCGGACACCGACATGCGCGTAACGGTGACGAAGGCGCCCAGGCTGGAGACCTTGGGCTGCCTTACCGACGCGTTGGGCGCCACCAGGCTCAACCTTGGCTCAGCGGTTATTCTGGTACGTACGCAACCTTCGATCTCACTTTGCTTCTTTTCTTCGAGTTTAAATTAGTATGCTTGCATCACTCGCTGCTGTTCTATTGATGTCCTACAGCACGACTTCAACTTATTCAGCAAATAAAATAAAAATATTGGTGTTTTAAACGCATCAGACAGTAAAACCCCTAATGATCCCTCCTAGAATAGATAATTCTTCTGATAAAGGCTGCTAATTATGTCCCTTTCGCTACTCGTTTTCTATATTGGCCTTTTTCTATGCTCTCATCTCTTGCACATAAGATAGTTTCCTCGTTTATTAATTATTATAGATTCTTGGTGCCGTACAACAGGTTAAGATTTACATAGTATTTCTTCTTCGGAAGATTCAGCCAAACTTAACAGATTATACATATCTAATTTCCAACGCCATTTCATTTCCTAGCAAAGCCACATTATTTTCTTTAAATCTAGCATATCTCCTTGATCTCCAGCCTTGTAGATTACAGGTCAGAGGGAATGCCTTACAGATTTGAGAGAAAAAGGCCCATTAACTTACAGGTAGATATTATATCTAGAAAATTGACTAATTAATCTTTTGTGCAATTCTGAAATCAGCGATTAGATGATGTCAAGTTCACAGAGGCGGTGTGCTCAGTCAAGATCTTAGCTCTCTCTAATAATACTCTTAGCCTTGATATGGTTATCAAGTTCATGGAATGCTTTCCGTGCTTGGAGAGGTTATACATCAAGGTAACATTTCTTCCTTGGTATTGTTAACGCCAATCGACAGATTAATAAGTTGGGTTAGTTCATGCTTTGAACCTAGGCTGGAACTAATATTTTCCTCTTGCATTTGCAGTCATGTATATCAGGGGAGAAAAATTACTGGCGACAGAAGCATAAAGATCTAATCAAACGCCATGACATCCCCCTGAAGAATATAGTGTTGGGAAACTACCGAGGAACCAGGTCACAAATAGAATTCGCGAAGTTCTTCATCTTGAATGCTACTCCCTCCGTTCGGAAAAGGATGTCACAAAAATGAACTATAGATAGACCATTTTTGTGACATCCTTTTTCGAACGGAGGGAGTAGATTACTGGAGTCTATGACGTTTGAGGTTGAAAGGGGAATCTGCACTGATGGAAGCTGGACTGAAGATCAGCGTAGGCGTCTCCTGGTGGAGGAAAGAGCCTCTAGGCGTGCTGAATTCGATTTCAGGAACTATGGCTGTCGGTTCAACTTTACACATGTCTGAGAACGTCCATGATTTGTCCGTAGTTGATCCCTTTGCATGTAGATGTTAAATCTCATGCAATGATCTGTCTGAACTTCGTTAGGTCTGTTGCTTTTCAGTATTTTAAGTTTGTATATTCATTTTATCGTGGAACTTCGTGAACACAATGCATGATATTGTATGGTTTGACAATATGTTTGTGTTGACGATCAATTAGTCGCAGATCATGAGATCCTAGATAGACGTGCAATTTTCGTATCGGACGTAACACGTGCACCATGACAAAAAAAAAATCTGAAGACACACAATCAAACAGGTTCAGGCCCTGCGGGTGGATGATAATCATACGTCCTATCTTTTTGTTCACTAACATAATATACCTGTCCGTGTTATGAGTTTGTTGACAGAACAAACGTGCTGTTGCAGTTCGGACATACACGTGACGCGTGTACTCCTTCCGTCCACAATTACATGCATTTTTCGAGGTTCAACTTTGACCAATATTTATTCGTAAGAAAAACTGACCATTATTTTGTTCAACAAAAGTGATGTCAAAATTATGCTGTTGAATTCTCATCGATCAAATTGAGGGTCAAATTCCCGCAAATACGACGTGCCACATTTTTTACTAAGTTGTGGCAAGCCATAAAAGTGTGGTCAAGAAATAATTTGTGACCAATAGTTACTAAGTTGTGTCTATGACAGGTGGGACATGCTGATAACAAAGTGTGGCGTGCCACAGTTATGGTTGCAAAACAAACAATAGCCACAAGCAGTTGTCACACTAGTGGCAAAGTTTGGTAATGCGTCGCTATGAACTAAGCACGCCCGCACCATGTACCTGTGGACAGAGCAAGTAGCAGAGAAATTCTGTGAGGGGCGATTTGGCACCCGAGCACACCTGCTCCTGAAATCTGGACCATAGAAGTAACGTTGAGATGTGTGCCCGGTCTTTGTCCGCATGTGCTTTGTTCGTGGTAAAAACTGGTGGGTGCGGTAGATTGCATCGGCCACCATGGGTTGCGGGCCCCCCTCTATGACGGTAGATTTCTTGTCCAGTAGGGACATAACACCAGGATTCCTGGACCGTGGGACTTGGGAAAGCTCAAAAGGTTCTTTTTTCCAAGATCGCAATCGGCAACTGCACGCAGCTCGCCGCCCTCTCGCACTAAACATCCACCCATCCCATGGCCACGCCGCCTCCTCCCCTCATCCTCATCCTCCTCGCCGCCGTCACCGCCAGCGCGTCGACCATCGACCCGGGCGACCTGGAAGTCCTCGAGGACCTCCGCGGCGCCCTCACCAACCCGTCCTTCCTCGCCTGGCCCAAGGGCGCCAACCCCTGCGGCTCCTCGGGATGGGCCCACGTCTCCTGCGACCGCGCCGGCCGGGTCAACAACCTGGACCTCAAGAACCTCAACCTCGCCGGCGCCCTCCCCGCCTCCTTCCCGCGCCTCACAACCCTCCAGTACCTCTCCCTCCAGAACAACGCCCTCGCCGGGGCGTTCCCGTCCTTCAACGGCATGACCTCCCTCCGCCAAGCCTACCTCAACAACAACGCCTTCACCTCCCTCCCCGCCGACTTCTTTGACGACCTCGACGACCTCGAGGAGATCTCCCTAGACAACAACCCGCGCCTCAATGCCTCCTCCGGGGGCTGGGCCATCCCTTCCTCCCTCCCCTTCTCCGCCCCGCAGCTCCAGAGCCTCGGCCTCGTCAACTGCTCTCTCACCGGTGCCCTCCCCGAGTCCCTCGGCACCATGTCCGGGCTCCAGGAGCTCATGCTCTCCTACAACAAGCTTGCCAGCCCGGTCCCGGCCTCCTTCGCCAGCTCCAACATCCAGACGCTCTGGCTCAACAACCAGCTCGGCGAATCCACCAAGCTCTCCGGCCCGCTCGACTTCCTCGCCGGCATGGTGCACCTGCAGTAGGCGTGGCTGCACGGCAACCAGTTCACGGGCCCCATCCCCGACGCCATCGGCAACTGCACGCAGCTCGCCGCCCTCTCGCTCAACGGCAACCGGTTCGTCGGCCTCGTGCCGCCTGCCCTCGCCGCGCTGCCACTCCTAACGAACCTCAAACTCGACGACAACAACCTGCTCGGCCCCGCTCCCACCACCCTCCTTAAGGCGGGCAATGTCAGCTTCGACCACAACGAGTTCTACGTCGAGAAGCCCGGCGAGACCTGCGCGCTCGAGGTCATGGCGTTGATAATGTTCCTTGACATTATTAAATTTGAGTTGTTGAGTAGGTGAGCGGTGGAACGGCGTTCGTTTTGATAACGTGACAGGTGAAGGAGCAATGACGCAATGGTCAATTAATGTCTGAGCAGTAGTGGGGCAGGGTACGATTTCACCTCGGTAAAAAATTGCTGTAGGGAGCTGTGGACGCAAATCTCGATGTGGACGAAGATACAGGATAAAGAGAGCATATGTGCTCGGGCACCAAATTGGATTTCCGATAAATTCTTTGGCAAGGCCGGAAAATTTGGTATGGCGCGGTCTGGTGTAGTACTTACCGTGTAGAATACTCGTTGGCATGCATGCGTGGAGGTGAAAACACATGGCCCCATTGACCACTCCATCCCCAAATCGTTAGCTCAACAAATTAATACTCCCTCCGATCCATATTAGTGGGCATAGCTTTGTCTAAATTCATATGTATCTAGTTAAGTATTTAGACTAGATACATGTATATCTAGACAAAGTTATGCCCACTAATATGGATCGGAGGTAGTATGTATTACTTCCACACTACAATGCTACATATGGAGCAATATATAAGTATAGGAAAAATCTACGGAGCCTTTCGCGTGAAAAATGATATACTGCTACTACATGGAGCCACGGACACTCTACTTTCCCCTATATGTCCGAATGGACAGCCCAGACAAAAAATATGCAACCAATCGACCCCCACCCCCCCCACCCAATACCTAACCCAAATGTCGGGGCTATCCGGTAACCCTCAAACCTAGACTGTATCTGCTTGGGAGGATTTGGGGTTCCTTGGACACGTTGGAACACAGCGGCGACATCAGATGCGACGAGTCTGACCCATCCAAAATCCCCCAGTTGACCAGATATATCTTGATCGCTGTCCTCTCCTGCCTCCGTCCTAAATTTTCCGCCACCTCTTCCCCATGGCCCACTTCATCCTAGACGCCGCCGTCCATTCTGCCGTTCGCCCTCGACATGGATAACCAAATTGTGAACCTTGTGGAGAAGGAGGACGACTCATCCGATTCCGTGGAGCAGAACAAAACAGACAAGACGGGGATCAAGCCAGAGACCGCCACCCAGAGGGATCGGTGCAACTGGCAGCGTATCCACAAGAAGGTGGAGCAAGATGAGGATGCAAAGAAGAGGATGTACATGAGGCTTTAGAGATGGTGTTGGGGGTGTCCGTGCCCGCGAGATGGGCCACGTCCTCGACCATTCCCGTGGTCAACCTCGTCCCGCTTAGTGGAACATCCCGGATAGCTTCATGCGAGAGGAGGTTGCCACAGACATGGTTGAGCTGCTGCGGCTTGAGAACGGTGTGAGAGCGCGTATATCCCACCTCACGGGGTGATGGTACTAGTGGCTCGAGAGGGATAATGGTAAATTGAATGGATTTGGATAGTACAATGTTGACCCTTTTTTTAGATAAAGAGTATATATTAATATCACGGAGATACCAATTACACTCAGTTTCTGCAACAACGCAATAGCCTAATGGCATTACGGATGCACATAGCAAAAAAAAAGCTAAAAAAGAAAAGTCCCGCTACAGAGTTACAGTCCTTTCAGCAGCAGCACAACCACCACGAAGACAACACCTAATGTCCAAATTCTCCAAAAGCGACACCTACAGGAAGGAAACAGTGCACAACCGCCGTCGTCGCCCAATCATAGATCTTGGGTTTTCACCCTGGAGATAGTCCCCACTCTCAAAACAATGCCTTCAACAAGGTCATTGCCAGGCACAACCAGTCAGACCTTGGATTTTCACCCTGAAAGGTAAGACTTTGAACTTCACCTGTGATGTCGCCCCCACTTACATACCGCTGCTATGAATCACAAAACTCCAAGCAAGTTCATCATCGCCGCACATGCTCCAATCACCATTACTAGTATTCCAATCGTAGCTTCCATGACATTCTCCGCCTCTGACTTCACCATGGGACTAAACATTGTTGGAGATCTGCCCTAGAGACAATAATAATTTAGTTATTATTTATCTCCAAGTTTATTATTAATGTTTATATCTTTATGCTATAACTGTATTGGACACTTGAATAGCAAATACAACGTGTTCAAGAGGAAAACCTCCAATACAGGTGTAGAGATACTAACAAGTAAAAGCGTTCTTGGTCTTGTCTCTGTGACTAGCCTATCTTGTTGTTTGATGATCATGTTTTTCTGATCATGGACTTTGTATAAGTTACACAACTATAGGAGTTTACTGTCGGAATGACAATAATACTGAACCGACCCATTGTATGATCTTGCTAAGAGACTAATCGTCAACGATGAAGGTAGCAATTGATCATATATTTAGTTTTCATTAGTTGTATTCCTTTGCTATGAGAATATCTGGTAACCTCTTATTCGACACTCATGCTTTGATCGTCGCCTAACGCCTTGTCGTAACTGGGGACCATAACGGTGACTTTTGGGTATGGACTAGAATAATGTATTGGAACAGAGATTATTCAAGAATGACACTTACTCCTCTAGACGATGGAGAGATACATCCTCTAGGCCATCTCAGTATTATTATTGTCACCCAATCGTCTGGCCCGACACAGCGTGATTAATCATGGGACAATGAAAATACGGAATGAGAAAAGAGAATGATATTGGTACGAGAATTATATGTGTTCTGATCAAAGGGTTTGATCACACTAGAGCACATTGTCTACGTAAGGGGATTAGCTTAATGAGAAACACAGGTTCTGTCGTTCACTCGTGAACACATAGGAGCTAGTACGGCCGTCTAGGTCCCAATGCTAGTTGTTGTCTGGTAAGCTCCCGAACATGTCTATGTGTTACCGAACCTTTCGGGTCACACACTTAAGCTGTGAGTCAATCTTTTATTGAGAGAATAAAGTTGTAATTTTGTGGTTATGAGAAGTGGTCGGAGTCCCTCTGATGTCACAGGAACAACTCCGGAGTAATTCGGAGGAGTTTCGGTGAAGTTATAATGAGAGGGAAATAATGCCGGTATAGGGCAGAATTTCCCGGGAGAGAAATATGGTGAACATGAGATGTTCCGGGATGCCAGGAAGTGTTTCTGACATCAGTGGATAGAGTCGATGATTTTATCTCTAGAGTATATTTGGTTCCGAAAGAGTTCAGAGGTTTGCCGGGAAGGGGGGATGCGCCGGAGGAGATAGGGGGGTACCCTGCGCACCGCGCCACACCTAGTGTGGGCTGGCCGCATGGGCCACACCTCCAGGCCGCCCGCACCAAGTCCCCTCCTCTCTTTCCTTGTTTGATTTGGAGATTTAAAGGAGTCCGAATTGGAAAAGGAAGGAATAAAGGAAAAAGGCAAAAAGATAAAAGGGAAGGGAGGGAGTCCTTGTTGGACAAGGACTCTCCCCCCAAACCGACTTGGGAGAGGGGCCCAGCCTCCCTAGGGCCGACGCACCAAGGGGAGGGCTTTACCCCTCCCCCAAGCACCTCCTCCCCTTACTTCCCTTTATATACTGCACCCCTCCCACAAGGAGGACATCCAAGAAATCACAAGTTCCTCTCATCTTGAGATATTGTGAATTAGACGACGCTCTAATTAGACGTTGATCTAATCTCTCTCTAGTAGATCTCATGTGTTGAGAATTAGATCTCTCCAGTCTCATATAGATCTAATCAAGCCCGATTAGATCTACCACCAAATCTACGCCGGAAGGCAGTCTCTCTTCGTTGGTGCTAGTAGCTCTAGGCGGCGAACGTGCTGATGGATTGGCGCAGCGTATGTGTGGATACTGTTAGAGCAGGCTGCGCAAGTAGTTCCTCGACGACATATCGACAACAATCTCACCTCCCGGTGTGGACGTGAGATTCTTCATCAGGCTTCACCAACATCTACTTCGACATACACAAGAACTTCCGCAACGGAGTTGTAAGTATCTAGATCTAACATTATGAGGTGCAACATATCTTTATAAAATAGATCTTGGTGGCAAGGTTACGGAATTTAATTTTTTTACCGCAACCCAATAAACATATCCATGATAGCAACAGATAGCAGAGCTTCGCGCCACTCCGTCTTAACATAGAACCCAATGGGCCCAACCGAATCTCACTCAATCCAGTAATCTCCAGGCATAAGGCTCCCACGGTAGTTCGCCGGTGGAGCCTTCCGGAACACGACACTCCGGCTATATCGAGGAGGACAAGCGTCAGGCAGATCTTCATCTTGGCGCAAGAGTAACCCCGGGACCACCGCCTTTATTCAAGCAAACCAGCAGGCCCCCACGCCATCGGTCATAGCAACAACGGAGAAGACGGCCGCAATGCACGACCACAAACCGTCCATGGCAGGAGACGGCCCAGATCGGGCCCTATGACCTTTGATCCGATCCACCACCGTGCCACTGGAGGTTGATGCCGATGCTGCGTGCCACCCGCCGCCAAGGGGCCGCTCCGGCTTCAGGCCCCGGCTCCAAGGCCGCGCCGCCCTTGAACTACCGCGACCGTACTCCACTACCACACATGGAGCCGCCACCACGGGTGCACTCTCCTCCCCTCTGTCTTTTGACGAGAAGGGCGCAGCCACCGTCACCGGCTTCGGCGGAGGCGCCGGCCAAGAGCACACTAGTGAGGGGGGCTGGAGGGGTCAGGGGAGGTTCCTCCAGAGTTGCCCGGCGGGGGCGGCCCGGGAGGTGGCTGGGGTTTCGCATCAGGTCTGAAAAAGGGACGTCCTAAATGAATGGATTGGACCACTTTAGAGTGGACACTAGTTGGACTTTTGCTTTTTTATTTGGACTCTAATATAGTTCTAGGCTTTGGAAATGGGTGCGGGTAAGGACTGCTTGCCTTACATTGCGTAGATATGTGGGATCGTGAAGAATGACTTGACATGGATTGGGGATAGGACCTTTGAACGGGTAACATGGAAAGCGTGACATGGCTAAGGACATTGTTGGGTAAAGTGATGCACCTTTGCAGAGCGTAAAAAATTCTGAAAAGAAACTTCTAATTCCAAAAGGGAACTACGATCATAGAGTGATAGGAACCACATGAGGTTCTAACAACCAATGATGGCTGACTAAATAGTTTTTAAGAATAAAACTTTACTTTTGAGTAATATATAAAAATATGCATTTTGATAATGACCTATGACCATAGTTATATGTAGAGCATTGAAACATATCTGACCGCACAAAAATGTCAAGCGGATTAGACGATGGAACATATCAAATGCAAAACAATGTCTCTACCGGCCGATCAGAGCAAAATAACGAAATTATAAGTGCTAGGCAACTAGAGTTTAAGTGAAAATTAGTCCTACTAGTATAGTCTATTATATACACTGGTAGAGAAGGCAAACAGATCGAGTACACAACTTTTCCAAGGCTTTCCAACAAATTGTTTGATTGCAAAATTAAACATGGCCAAGCATTTGAGCAAACATATCGAGTTTAAAACATCAATTAAAGTGAGATATTTTGGTGCGAAATGGGGCTGAGGGCAGCGGTGGTTCATGTGTTTTGCCGCAAACGAGTTTGAGGTGTCCGACCGCGATCGACTTCCATTTTGGTTAAGTACTAGTTCCACTCACATAGGAAGGCTGACATCAAGGACCGACAACCAATTGATTGTGAAGGTCTGGATGATTGTTTCCTCCATAAGTTTTTTTTGTTTCGAATCCTGTTCTGCCCACAATTTTAACAAATTAAGCTCCTCTTACAAACATAAACTATTAAGTACAAAATCACATTACCAAGGTCTCGCGTTCGAGTCCTTGGCGTACCAATTTTGAAAGGAATATGCCCGAGAGGCAATATAATAGTTATTATCTTATTCCATGTTTATGATAAATGTTTATTTCTCATGCTATAATTGTATTAAGCAGAAACGTTAATACATGTGTTTCTAATAAACAAGCAAGAGTTCCTAGTAGCGCCTCTCATTTAACTAGCTCGTTGATTAACTGGTGATTAAGGTTTCCTGATCATGAACATTGGATGTTGTTAATAACAGGATCACGTCATTAGGAGAATGATGTGATGAACACACACCCAAAGTAAGTAACGATCAAGTCATTAAGTTTACATTGTTATGTCAAACACATACTGATACGTACGTATCTATAATTTTTTGTTGTTCCATGCATGTTATATATCATTGCCACATGTTTTTATATCATTTTGACATATTTTATGGAACTAACCTATTAACAAGATGCCCAGTGCCAGTTCCTATTTTCAGCTGTCTTTTTGTTTCAGAAAAGCTAGTCGGGGAACTTTCTCAGAATCAGCTCATAATTTACGTGATTTATTTTTACGAAGAAACAAAGACGGAGCCAGGAGGGCGCCTGCAGGGACCCCACAGGCCCCAGACGCCACCCAGGCGCGGTCAAGGGTGGACCGCTCCTGGCCCCCACCTATAAATTCTATTCCTCCCGAAAACCCTCGGTACCCGATCATATTTTCCAGAAAACGTCCGAGGCCGCCGCCGTCGCCAACCCTAGATCGGGAGGGTTCTGCAGCTCTTCCCGACACCCTACCGGAGGGGGAGATCGTCACCGGAGGCATCTACACCACCATGCGTGCCTCCGAAGTGATGCGTGAGTAGTCCACCACGGGACTACGGGTCCATGTCAGTAGCTAGATGGTTGTCTCTTCTCCTTGTACTCCATTGTTTAGATCTTGTGAGCTGCCTAACATGATCAAGATCATCTATTTGTAATGCTACATATTGTGTTTGCGGGGATCCGATGAATTATGGAGTCATGACATTATTGTTCAGTTTATCCATGATATGTTTTATTTATGATCTTGCATGCTCTCCGATGCTTGTGTATGCATTGACCGAAGAATTACTTGTGTCTTTAGAGGGAGTATTTATGCTAGATAGTGGGTTCATGCCTCTCTTGTCTGAGTTTGAGTTGACAGAAATGATTAAGGCTTGAGATGTGTTGTTGCTACTAGGGATAAAACAACGGTGTTTATTGCTTACATTACGCACCATGCTTATTGCAATTATCTGTTGCTTGCAACTTAATACTTTCGGGTGATATGCTGGATAGCGATCCCGGGGTGGATTATTAGTCATAGATGCAATTGGATAACGGTCTACGTATTTTGACGTAATGCCCATATTAAATGTTTTGTCATGATAATATTATTATATGCCCATGTTTGTCAATTGCCCTGCTATAATTTGTTTACCCAACATGTTTATCTTTCGGAGAGACACCACTAGTGAACTGTGGACCCCGGTCCTATTTTCCTATATTGCTTACAACCGTTTTCATAGCTTTTCCTAATCATTTGCTCGCTGGTCATTTTTTCTCTCATATTATTTTACGCATATATGTTTAATCCTTTGTGTTCAGCAAGCCAGAGGGATTGACAACCTCTCTGTCTCATTGGGGCAAAGTAATTTGTTTGTGTGTGCGCAAGTCCACGTCAACAGCTCTTTTCGACGCCATTACCATTGAAACCTAGACAAAGCCTTCTCCAAGTCCTACTAGATTGATAAACTTGGTTTTCTAATCAAGGGAAAATTGCTGCTACGCTACATCATACCTTCCTCTTGGGGTTGCCAGCGAACGTGTGATCCACGCCATCAAGCTCTTTTCTGGCGCCGTTGCCGGGGACTTGGAAGCTTCAGCGAGGGGAGTTTCGCACGTCCTTACACTCTATTTTGTTATTGTCTTGCTTAGTAGTATATTTTTTGTTAGTCTCGTTTTGCTTTTCGTTTGCTTTAAAAATAAAAAACACAAAAAATTTAAAAATTCCATCAAGTAGTTTCTTTTCGTTTTGCTTAGTATCTTGTTTTTATTTTGCTAAAATAGGTTCAGCTGAGAACACTAAGTTGTGTGATTTCACGAGCACAAACAATGATATGATGATTTTATATGCACACCAATTGCTCCACTAGCTTCTAAGGTTGAGTTCTATGAGATAAAACCTGCTTTGTTAAATCTTGCCATGAAAAGAACAGTTTTTTCATGCTAGTACTGAAGATGCTGCTTCTCACTTAAATAAATTTGTTGAGTTACGTGATATGCAAAAGTATAAAGAAGTAGAGGGTGACATTATTAAACTGAAACTTTTTTCCTTTCTCTTTGAGAGGACGTCTAAAGAATGGTTAATATCTTTGCCTAGAAATAATATTGATTCTTGGACTAAATGCAAAGATGTTTTTATTGGGAAGTACTATCCACCTGAAAAAATTATACAATTGAGGAGTAACATTATGAATTTTAAACAATATGATAATGAACATGTTGCTCAAGCTTGGGAAATGATGAAATCCATGGTAAAAAATTGTCCTACTCATGGTCTTACTATTTTGGATGGTTATCCAAACTTTTTATGCCGGCTTAAAATTTTCTTCTAGGATTTGTTGGATTTGGCTGCTGGAGGCACATTAATGTCCACCAAATTAGGTGCAGCAACAAAGCTCTTGGATGATATGATGGCAAATTATTCTCAATGGCACACCGAAAGAACTCCAACTAGTAAGAAGGTAAATTCTGTTGAGGAGATCTTTTCTTTGAGTGATAAAGTGGATGCTATTATGTCTATGCTTTCTGGTAATCGAGTTCCTATTGATCCTAATAATGTTCCCTTAGCCTCTTTGGTTGCTCAAGAAGAACAAGTTGATGTTAATTTCATTAGAAATAATTTCAACAACAATGCTTATAGGAACAACTTTGGTAATAATAATTATAAGCCATATCCTCCAAGTGGTAGTAATTCTTTTGGCAATTCTTATGGTAATTCCTACAGCAACAATAAAAATGTGTCCTCTTATCTTTAAAGCATGCTTAAAGATTTTATTACTTCACAAAAAGCTTTCAATAAAACTGTTGAGGAAAAGCTAGAAAAGTTAGACATTCTTAGTGTTAAAGTTGATAATCTTGTTCATGATGTTGATATTCTTAAAATAAAAGTTTTACCTATTGACATTAAGGAACATAAGTCTTTGAATGCTATACAAATTAAAATTGATAACAACATAAGGATGTTGGCCGAATTACATGCTAGGTGGGAAAGAGAGAAAAAGAAGCTGAAATTGCTAAAACTAGTAAGACTGCTAATGTTTGCACTATTTATACTGATGATGATATTAAAATTTCTAATGCTCATGAGTCACCTACAGGACCTAAATATGCTAATGGTAAAAAAATTGGAGTAGGAAAGATTTCTATTGCACCTATTAAAAAAAAGTTCTCCAAATAGTGCTAAAACTGTCTCTTAGAGAAGTGCTGAAATTAATACTGATGATAATGATTCTTTTAGAGATAATGCTCCTGTTATTTTTTATTACAATGATCTTGATTTTGATAATTGTAACCTTACTGAAGTCATTAAGTTTTTACAAAAGCCTGCAAAAATCCTAATACTAGTAAATTGAACCTTGCTTTTACCCAACATATCACAAATGTTTTGATTAAAGTTAGGAAAGAAAAGATCAAGTGTGCATTTTCTATCCCTAAAAAATTAGAAGATGCTTGGGTACCTACTATTAAGATGAAAGTTAATGATTTTGAGTGTAATGCTATGTGTGATCTTGGTGCTAGTGTTTCCATTATGTCTAAAAAGTTGTATGACATTCTTGATTTGGAACCACTAGAAGATTGTCCTTTGAGTGTTTATTATCTTGATTCTACTTTGAATAAACCTGTGGAAAAAATAGATGATGTTCTTATTATGGTTAATGGTAATTATATACCTATTGATTTTATTATTATGTATATTTAATGCAAACTTTCTTGTCCTATTGTGTTGGGAAGACCTTTTCTTAGAACTGTTGGTGCTATCATTGATATGAAAGAAGGAAATATTAAATTTTATTTTCCACTTAAGAAAGGGATGGAACATTTCCCTAGAAAAGGAATGAAGCCATCTTTTGGGTCTTTTGTTAATTCAAGTGAGGATTTTGATGTTGGTGATATTTACAATACTTGATCTTTTGCTATTGTGCCTAGCTAAAAGGCGTTAAAGAGAAGCGCTTATGGGAGGCAACCCATTATTTTTACTTTCAGTTTGTTTTTGTTTTTCTTGGAGTCAAGGTGGCTGTTACTACTGTAACACCTCCTTTGTATCCTTTTATTTTTCGTTTTTTGTGCCAAGAATAGCCTCTAATGGGAGGAAAGTAAAATTTTGGGTTTGCTGTCCAGAGATAGATTTCTCTTCGTCACCGTACGAAATTCCAAAAAATCACATAACGTGATCTGGAGCTGTACATTTTTGACAGTAAGAATTTGGGTTTTGTCTACCTTACATTAGTTTTGAGTTTTCTGATTCGAGGTGTCCTAGTATCCCGAAAAAATCATCTTTGCGTTCTGTTATGTTTTTGACAGATTATGTCTTGGTTTTGCATTGTGTTTTTACAAGTGTTGAGTGGGGTTCTTTTGATCCAATAGCACCATTTAATGCTTTGTGACAGTAGCTAATGTTGAAATAATTTTATGCAATTTGTTAAATGAGAACTGAAGGTGGATTATTTTGTTTGAGAACTAACCCTCTAATAAGTTTGTGAGAAGTTTTGTGTGAAGTAAGTTTTCAAGTGGTGAGAGAACGAGGTGATGAAAGAAGATCAAGAAGGGATTAAAGCTCAAGCTTGGGGAGGCTCCCCTGGACCTCCACCAAATATTCAAGAAGTTTTAAGCGTCTAAGCTTGGGGATGCCCAAGACATTCCCTTCTTCATCAACAATTAATCAGGTCGATCCCATTAAACTATATTTTTATTCATTTACATAATATGTGTTGTTCTTGGAGCGTCATTTATGTTTTACTTTCAGTTTTTTTTGCTGGTCTTTTCAATAATGGATGCTAGCATTCTTGTGTGGGAGAGAGACATGCTCTGCTTTTTCATAAAACACTCTTGTTCTTCACTTATATGTGTAGAGTGTTTAGCTTTTTATTATCTTAGGTTCTAGCTATTGTTTTTCATGTATCTCTTGTTCAGAACTATTAGTTACTTGTAGTTAGGTTGTACTCTCTACATGCTTACTTGCTTAGAGAGTTGTTTCAAACAAGTTGATTGGTGTTTGGTTGAAAGGGAACTATCATGTACAAAGTGGTAGAAGAAGCTTACAAATCATTATCTTGAATAATTTGATACTTGTCAATTGTTTTGAGATATGAACTAGATGAATGCTTAAACTTGTGGATCATTGAAACGGGAGCAACCAAAAAATTTCATTTATATACCACCACGAGTATCAAATAATCTTTCAGAGACACTAGCATGGTCGAACCACCACCTAGACCTGCATCGAGCAACCAAAATAATTAGCTAGAAGTGATCACGAGTCTCTGATAATACTTCAGAGACACCGACATCATGGACCCACTAGCATTAGATGACTTCAAGTGTGTCGATTAGAGTCAAACGAGCACATGAAAGACAACTAAACTTCGACTAGGAATAACTTGTGTAGACAGTTGTTGTTGGTGCTAGACCTCGCCCAACCAAGCATCCGGCCACGCATAGACCACGTTTTCGACAATACGTGGTAGATGGTGCATGTCTACCACGAAAACAACAAAAAGCCGGAAAAATATGGTTAGATGGTGCCAACTACAATGGACGACGGGGCAGAGCCTAAATGCATGCCACTTATTTTAGTGCTACTAGGGTGTTGAACAATAACCCAACGAGTTTGTAGCACACGAAATGCCCTCTCCACATCATTCCTGGCACTCTCTTGTCTCTAGCAAAGGTACATATTTTGTTACCGTGGAGAGTGGTGATTGGGACACTGACATATTTTGTTATGTCTGTGACCATTGATCTCATAGTTGAACTCTAGGGAATTGCTTGTGCAAGCCTTGAGAACACCGGGGAGCATTGAATCACGTTAATACCATTGTGAGAACTTGTCATGCCAAAAAAGAGAGTGTCAAATCCATTGATCTTGTGATGTTACACCTTCAAGCATAAATATGCATTCTCCAACATGTCTTTTATATTGCTCTTGCCAAGCAAATGGAGAGTTCTTCCACTCTCAAAGCATGTGACCTATAATTCCAAGTATCCCAGAAACCCTCTCAAAATCTCCAATAGTAGAGCTATATCGGCATCATTTGGTTCTCCCAGTTATTATTTGTCGAACACCTGAGCCACTTTGCAGAACTTATAAATTGCTAAGGCATGTGAACTCGCTCATCTGGATGTACTCATCTACATGACCATCATTTATTCCACATCCATATGGTAGCAGTGCATTTGTGCTCAGAAGTGAAGGCAATTTTCCCAACGTCACATTTCTTCAATTTGAAGTAGTCATCATTAGCCCTCACTCGGTGCAAAATACGTATGAACACATGTCTTAAAATTCAGAAGCGTCGCCAAAAAAAGATGAAGATGGATGGTGGAATGGATGAGAAACGGTGGAGGCAGCCAGCGGAGCGACGGCGGAGTGGAGGGAGAGGTGGAAATTGGGATGGGGAAAGAGGGTGGAGTGGCCGGGGTCGCCTTCTTGCGGTTCAAGGGTAGATAAGAGTCCAAATTTGGTCCAGAAATGGGTCAAAACGGGTAGGCAGCAAAACGACTGTGCAAATGGGTGGCGCGTGCAGGCCCAAATGGGTGGCGCGTTGAAGTTTTATAGGCTGGCACACACAGCATTGGACACAGATAAGCTGGTCCCACTTGATAGCAATGGAGATGCCTTCTCTGCCCTTCCTGTTGTCACTTTCGTCGCTTTAGTAGCCGCGTCAAACCGGTTTAGGATTAACTATGTGCCGTTGGTGACGATGTTGCGAGACCACCCCGCCCGGATCAATCAAATACCCCACAACTTTATCTCCAACCTGGTGTGTGTCGTCGATGACATGCGGACCTCGCAGAGCCTGTGGTGTTTCGGTCAAAACTAAATCCAACAGTTTGTCGTCAGGTGCTTCGGTCGGGCACATCAATTTTGTGGAGACTTCAGTTCAAACTCCATGAACCTGTGCATATGACACAAACGATGGCAGCTAGCAGCATGAGATTACCAACAGATGGATCACCCTTGAGGCTTGAGCGTCTGCTATCTGCCTATCTCCATTGAAAATTAACAGCATTCAAGAGTTCCATAGATTCATCCAGAACATAAGAGAGAAGCTGAACCAACGAACGTTGGGTGCAGCCACTTATTGCCTCAGTAGGGTTCGGTCAGTAGGGTTCGGCAGAACAAAAGGCATAACTAAATCCAGCTAGCCGATGAACTGCTTCGGTTGGAGATGAGCTAGGATGCACATAGCAGAGACAAACAACGCCTCAGCACTCAGCAGATCGCTTCCTCAGACGATGACGACGACTCAGGGATCACCGTCAGCTTAACATTATCCAAATCATGTACTATCTGCTCTGCACATTCAGGCAGCATCGATTCCAGTGTCTGCAAGCCACAATACATACAATCTTCTCAGCTTATTATAGATAGGGGAAAATAGTGTTGCTATTTGCAAAACTGAAGGAGCCATACCGTGCTCGCGAGGGTTTCTGTCAGCCGGTTTATTTCTTCGAGGTTCTCTGAATTTGAGTTTGTTCTAGCAACGACACATTCGTCCTTTGGATTAGGATCGGCACCCCTACATGGCATAAAGTCAAGCTATGTTTACCACTGGCACCTACTACATAGCAGAGAGAACATGCTAAGTGCTAGAAGGAATGACAAAATGCAGTGTTCTGAAGGCAAAAGCACTGACCTTCCCCGTGCATCATTCTCACTCAACATGGGCAAGACCTCTTCTTTCGAAAATAGGAGGCTGTGATGGCTTACGCCTGCTATCCCTTGTTGCTCCAGAAACTCTATCTCTTTCTTTAACGACCCATCCCTGAAGATTTTTTTTTAATAAAGGGCTTTTATTACTTAAAAGGTTTAAGCATTACATCTGGCCTCTGCATAGCTAAGATGTACACAGCCACCAGTTCAGCATCACTCAAGTCGTAAGCAAAAGATAAAAAGGCGAATTACATATCAAAATGAGAAATTGTAGATCCGCCTAAGAAGCTGGTAGGTCTATCCGGAGTCTATGTTGCCACCCATGCCGGGAAAATAACTCCCTGGCCGCAGCCTCCAGTCTCGACGCCACCTCCAAAAATAAGTCTCGGTGCTCCACACGCTGCAGGGGTGACCATGCTCGTAACGTCGCTGTGCACCGGTAAATAACCTGCATAAGAGAAGCATTTTTATCATTAAAAACCTTGTCATTTCTACATAGCCATAGCGACCAAATAACAACAATCGCTCTCACCCTACTGAATAGTTTGAACCTAGGATCCACTCCATTTAACCAATTGCCAAAAATGTTGGCAACAGAACTAGGTGGATGTAAGGTAGAACCTATCTGGATGGCTGACCATATAGACCTAGCGAACTCGCACTGAAAGAATAAGTGCGTAATGGTCTCGTCATGATGACAAAAAACACACTTTTTACTTCCGTGCCAATTGCGTTTGGCAAGGTTATCTTTGGTGAGGATTACTCCTCGACGTAGATACCACGCAAACACTTTAGTTTTTAGTGGTATCTTCATCTTCCAAAGTTTGTTATTATTAGAACTATCGACTGAAATTTCGGGTAGAATAAGTGCTCTATACATAGAATCAACCGAGAATGTGCCGTTCTTCGTGAGATTCCATTGAAACTTATCTGGACCTTCCGACAATTGGATTGAATCCAATCGAATGAGCAAAGCATTCCAAGATGCTTGTCTTGTTCCAAGTAAACTTCTTCTGAACGAAACATTTGGTGGGGAAGAACCCAACACCTTCGCGATCGTGTCACTTTTGTTTCGAACAATAGAATATAGAGCCGGGTATTGTTCTTGAGGGTAGATTGTCCTAGCCAAATATCCTCCCAGAAACGAATTTCCGATCCATCCCTAATTGAGAAAGATCAAAGTGGAAAAAAGAACTTCTTTGTAGCCATGAGGCCCGCCAGAAGTGTGAATCACCAGGTTTCCAAAGAACCTGGGAACAGCTTGATCTCCAACATATTTTCTCCTAAGGAGGGTTTGCCAAACTCCATCTTCAGATAGAAGTTTAAATAGCCATTTGCCTAGTAGCGCTCTGTTCTTGACCTCAAGGTCGTGAACTCCGAGCCCTCCTTGGTCTTTAGGGCAGCAAACCACACTCCATTTAGTCAGTCGATATTTTTTCTTCTCACTATCCCCTTGCCAAAGAATCTAGATCGGAAATAATCCAATCGTTTTAAGACCCCTTTAGGCAGTTGGAAGAATGAAATCATATACAGTACCATGTTTGTTAGTACCGAGTTTATGAGAACCAATCTTCCACCAAGGATAGGAGTTTGCCTTTCCAGCTATTTAAACGTAATTGAAGCCTTTCCTCCACCCTTTTCCATTCAGCATTTGTAAGCCTCCGATAATGAATCGGAATGCCCAAATAGTTGATAGGAAATTGACCTTGCTCGCAGCCAAAAAGCTCAGCATACAAGGCGGCTTCCTGTTGGGCCTCGCCAAAGCAAAACAATTCACTTTTATGGAAGTTTATCTTAAGACCCGAAAGTTGCTCGAAAGCTGACAAAATCAACTTAAGGTTACGAGCTTTTTCGATATCATGCTCCATAAAAAGAATTGTATCGTCGGCATATTGAAGAATTGATAATCCACCATCGACAAGATGGGGATCACTCCTTCAATCTGACCCTCAGTTTTAGCGCGTTCAATCAAGATAGCCAACATATCCGCCACTATATTGAATAGTATTGGCGAAGGCGGATCACCCTGTCTGAGACCTTTTTGCGTTTGGAAGTATTTGCCAGTGTCATCATTGATCTTAATGGCTACACTTCCTCCGAAAACAAAAGAATTAATTAACGCGCGCCACTCTGAAGAAAAGCCTTTCATTCTGAGGGTCTGCTGGATGAAAGACCACTTAACTTTATCATAAGCTTTCTCAAAATCAATTTTAAGAATTACCCCGTTCAACTTTTTCCTATGTAGTTCATGGACCGTTTCATGTAGGACCGCGACTCCATCAAGATGTTGCGGCCTTTCATAAAAGCCGTCTGAGACGGACGAACCACATGATCTGCCACGGTGTTCAGTCGAATCGTCGCCACTTTGGTGAATATTTTAAAACTAACGTTAAGGAGGCATATAGGTCTAAACTGTTGGATCCTTACTGCCTCGTTGACCTTAGGTAACAAAATTATTTCACCAAAATTGAGACGAAACAACTCTAATTGTCCTCTGTGAAGACAGACGAACAACTGGAGCAAATCGGCCTTGATAACATCCCAAAAGTTCTGATAAAACTCAGCCGGGAAGCCGTCAGGACCAGGAGCCGTATTATGTTTCATTTGGAAAACCGCCTTTCTCACTTCCTCCTCTGAATAGGGTTTAGTAAGAAGGCTATTTTCCTCTACTGAAACCTGGGGTATGTCCGCTGTTCGAGACTCGTCCAAGGAGAAATTTCCTTCCTCTGGAGCACCGAACAGACATTTATAATAATTTGTAATGTACGTCTTTAGCTGTTCATGGCCCTCAATCGTTCCTTCATCCTGGAGCAGAGAATGAATACGCTTTTTCCTGTGTCTGCCATTAGCAATACTATGGAAATAGCGAGTATTCGAGTCTCCTTCTAGAATGAATTGAGCCTTGAAACGTTGATACCATTTTAGCTCCTCTCGCAAAAGTTTCGCTATCTGTGCATTAGATTGGCTCTTTAGCTCAATTTTTGCGCGGACAGTAACCGAACTTCTGCTAATACTTCTAGAGCATCGATTATCGAGGAAAGTCGCACTTTTCTTTTTTAAGTAAACCGGTGGTATGACGAGCCCAACCAACGAGGTGAGTACGTAAAGCACGTATCTTGTTATTCCACCGCTGGATAGGCGTATCACCCGCAACCGGTAATTCTCATATTCGGATACAAATTAACTTCTCCATAAAGACCATAAAATCGTCACCAACTATAGCTACTAGTGATCAAGGAGCTCCCTGTACAGTAAAACTGAAGTGAAAACTAGCACACGCACTTTCCTTTGGGCACCCTATATCATTGTATCAAGAAGAACTAAAGCCTTGTGCACCTCAAAATGTCTGCATAACACCTCAACTTTCGGTGTGCATTTTCTGACTGATTTATACTAGGCAATAATTAAAGCCAGTTTCATTTCATATTTATTTTAAAAATATATGGAGCTTCAAATAGTCAGAGTGTACATATCATCAGAATTAGTGGAACAGAAACAAATGTCTTACATGTCAACCGGATGCCCATGCTCTTCTTGCAATTGCTTCTGTGTAAGGGAAACATCAAAACCTTGCTCTGACAGACTAAAAAGATCTTTAATATCTTGAAGATATGCAACAGAATTAGTCATAGTATCCTGTAGGAAATCTAGCATGCAATGACAAATAATGGCATCATGATAAGTACAGTCGGGCTGAAGTAGCGTCTTTGTTCGTTCTTCTCCGTGGCTGCCCGAAACAAACCAGCCTTAAGGACCTGGAAAAAGTATTATGCAATTCAAGGAAGCGTAAGCATGAAACTTAAAAGTAGAGCCTTAGATATGTCATGTGTGAAAAGAATGGAGTAAAAAAAAAATTCTAAATCATATTTCAACCTGCGATTTATATATCTTTTCTTCGACGGTTGCAGACGTCATCAAGCGGTAAACAATCACATCTTTTGTCTGTCCAATTCGATAAACCTGATCAACGCACTGATTGTCCGTACTGTAAAAAGAAAGATTCTGTTATGGAACAGAAAACTTGCAGTGACGAGCATTCTATAAAACCAAAAGGAATACCGTTGATCAGGATGTCTTGATGTTTGGGTACCTTGGATTCCAGTCAGGATTAACTACTATGACACGGGTTGCCTTGGTGAGTGTAAGCCCAAGACCACCGACTTTTGTGGTCAGTAAAAATATTTGAGCTCCAAGGCCCTCCTGGAAATCCTAGATATGCAAAGCCACAATATATAAGCAGCATATATAATTGAGTCCATGGAACAAAATAACATAGAAAAAGGGAAGCGCGAACAAGAACCTTCACAATCCTTTCCCTCTCAGAAATCTCAGTTTTGCCATCCATGCGCAAAAAGTTGTAGCCCTCTAATAATATAGCTTCCTGTCAAAATAATCGAATGACTTACAACACAGAAAGTGTATTTGATCATAGTTTGTCAAAACATCGCTGAAAATAGGTAGGATCCATATCTCAAAACAGTTTCTTTATACTAATAGACATACTCTGTAAAAAATAGAATTTGTGCACTCTTATGCCAGCAGTAGATCAAAGATACCAAAAGCCACAAGTCATGCTAAAGATCAAGTTATCAGACAATTTTCTCTCAAGTAATTCTACTTCACTATTGAGCGGGGCTTGAATGTGATGTGTCTCTTCTGTTGTAAACAAATGTCTAAGACTATACAAAACAGTAAGGCGTGCATAAATTTAATGTGTCATTATATTTCATAAGAAGAAATTGTCCATTTACTCTACCAACAGAGTTTATCATGTATGTGAAAACACAAAAGCAGAAATGTATACAAAAATAATACTTCTAATTTGTTTCACAAAATTTTCTAATTTGAATACTATATTCACAAAAACATGGCATGCACTCCAACACAAGCAAGAATTGACAACAGACCTGAATTAGGTTTAGCATTTTATGAGTCTGAGAAAATATCAGAACATGGTGTCCCTCTTCAAGAAGATTCCGCTGCAACATCAGCCATTAACCATTTGAGTTTACATACATAAATACGGATTACAGTACTAACAACGAATGTACATCAAAGAATACTTACCAACAAGGCCAAGATAAAAGATAACTTGCACGAGACTTCCGGACCAACTTCCACAGCATCATCATCATGTGCCATATCTGCGAGATTCATGGCCATTTTTTCAGCCATTTCCCTTTCCTGGTTATTATTTTCAGCCATCTCCATTTCTTGATTATTTAACATTCCATCCATGCCTTCCAAGATGTGCTCAGCAGCTCTCTTAGTCACTAACTGTGGGTGGTCACATATTTTCTTCAATTCCTGTTGAAGAAAAAGAAAAATAAAAAACTAGCATAATTGCACCAAAGAACATGCACAGAAAACAAAAATGATGAATCAAGGCCATAAAATTAGCAAGTGCTGACTCCTACATTTCATTTTTTAAGGCATATTCTGGTTTAGCTCGGAGATAACGGAAATGACTAACAGTAAGGGAAATATATTTTCTTGGGAAGCATGTTTAACAAAATACGATGAAGATAGTAAGAGGTTAATGAAGTCAAGAGAGAGAAAAAGTCATCATTTCTATAAGGATGCGTTATATTTTGATAGAATATTGCAAAAACGATAGGCATTTTTGAATCAGAATGAGCATACATGAAGAGAACCAAAGGAGTAGATGAGAGCAACAATACACCAAATAAAGGTCGACAAGATTGGGCAAAGAAAATTCTTTGAATCTTATGCTTACCATGATTGCAGTTAAGGGATTTCCTCGCAATTCTGCTAAATGAACAAGTTCACATTTCAGAAAAGCTTTATATAGTTGCCTCTGCACACAAAAGACAGAAAAAATTAAAATTGTTATTGGCCAATTACTCGACCAGTATTGCATCAATAACACCAAAAAACATACCTGAAGATCTGTTAATTTCAGCCAGATAATCAGCTCATTCTTCTTAGGAAGCTGTTTATCATCTGTCAAATCAGTCTCAAGGGATACTTCACTTTTCATACGACGCAAAAAATATGGCCTTATCCGTTCTCTTAATTTTTGTGAACAGTCAAGTACGAACAATAATTATAATACGTTTAGTGCAATTGTCTTCAAATAATAATCTGGAAGGATGGGTAACATTTCCACAACGTAATGCAGCAAACTGAGACGGCTTAATCTAACTGGCTTGCCTTCTCATGGTTCAACTGAAAGTGGACATTAGATAATCTGGAATTTGAATGCAGTTCAGTTGGACAAATGCTTTCACATGAATCGGAGATGAAAGTACCACTTAGCCAACATAGAACTCAGTTAATGTCCAACTTATAATTTCTCGACAGAATCATAATGACAAGTTTCTCGACAGAACTCAGTTAATATGCAACTTATTTCATATTGGAATATATCAAACATGGTGACATTTTACAGTACTAAATCATGAAGAAGAGAAAAACAATGTGGAGACGCTAATGCTGTCAGGCCAAAATAGCATCAGGAATAGGCTTAGTACCACCCATCTCCTGGAGACAAACACACAAAAAAGGACAGTTACCTCTGCTACATTTGAGCCTTTCTGCTTCGCTTGTCTGCTAGCGCTCTTGTCATTTCCTTTATTGATAGGAAGTTCATACGTCCGTCTGAACCTGCCAAAGTATAGAGAAATAAATGAAACTATATGCAATGCCACTAATGCAGGAAAGGGAGAAAGTAAATTACTCATCCTTATCATCCAAGACTTCTGGGCAACAGAAAGAGAAAATCGACCACATTTCCTACGAGTAAACATACTTATTTTCATTAGTAATATGAGGACAAATTATATAGGAGGATTTATAGTACGGGGTTTTCAAGAATTTTAGCTAGGTGAACCTTCAAGTTATTCTGCATTGGTGTTCCACTGATGGCAATCCGATGGACACAAGGTATTTCAAGTAAGCTTTGGGACCTTTGTGCTGCGGAGTTCTTGATAAAATGTGCCTCGTCAAGAATAACATAATTCCACATTCCCCCTTCCTCCTCCTCGTCATAGAAATCACCTCTTATCTGCTTGTAGTTGATTCGGACAAGACCATACGTTGTCAACAGAATGCCTCCCTCCTGTAAACACGATAATGACTCATGAAAATATCTTGAAAGGACAAGCTACAAACTCTTTTAAATGGCTCTTATGCGAAAATGAATCTATGCTCGAATTTGACAGTTGGGATACGGATGACCAACAGATGACATCCATGTTAGGAAACCAAACCAGACCTTGAAGGCACGTTGAAGCTTAACATCTTTTTTGGGACCAGAGTAGCTGTAACAAAAGAAAGAGGAATCAGTTAGCAGCAATATCATGACTTGACTTGCATCGATTTGAGGAAATTAGGAGATCCTACATGCTAATCTTGTGTCTGAGGCCGACAACCGATAGTTCTTTGACCCAGTTGGTGAGAATAGTCGCCGGGGTAACGACTAGCACCCTCCTTATTAGACCGGAGTGGAACAACCCTGCGAGGAAGGCAGAGACCTGCAAGATAAAAGTAAGGATGCAAGTCTCTCAACAGGATATTGCATCACCAACTTGACATTGAAACCATACTGTGGCAAGGAAACAAGCTAGAGTCAACGTAATTTGCAGAGCCTGTAACTAGCTTCAAAAATAGCAAAATTAAGCAGAAAAATAGATGCTTATTCTCATGTCAGAAGATAGTTGGTTTCAGTCCCATAATTTAGAAACTAAAGATGCAGGTTTTCACATAGTAGCAAACATACACAAGGCTGAGAAGTAAGAGAAAGCCTTCCCAGCCCGACGGTAAGTAGTAGTATAAGGGTGAAAAAGACCCCAATGATACAAATTAACAGGTCTTGTTATGATGAATCAATCTATGATCGATTAATTTAAGGAGACTGAACAAATGCATGGGTTCGATTAATGCACAAACAGAAGATACGGTTTAGTTTTTTCACAGTAATTTCTTCAGCTTAGCTAGTACACTAAGCAAGAAGTAGGTGGCTCCTAGGCATGATCCTTATAACACTAAGAAGGAAACAGACATAGAGATTAACAGGCCTTGCTATAATCAATATAAACTAATTTAAGTAGCTAGACTGAAGAAATGACCTGCATGGTCTTGCCGAGCCCCATATCGTCCCCAAGGATCCCACCGGTTTCCCTGCAGTGGAGAGACCAGAGCCAGCTGAGCCCCTCGCGCTGGTGGGTGTAGAGCTTGCTGAATATCCTTGCTTGGAGCTTATATGGCGGCTTGCCGCTTCCGATGGCGGCCTCCATCTCGAAGTCAGGAAGCTGGTCCTGCTCCTCCGCATGTGTGTCATGGTATTCCACCTCCTCCTGTACGGCATCTCTGCAAGCCCCCGTGGACTCCTCCATCTCCCAGCTGCTGCTTCCGACATCCTGCAGCTGGTCCTGGTCGGAAGAGACGCTGTTGCTGAGCTTGCATGGGCGGCGGCGGCCTGGCAGCTTCACCTTCCTCATCATCCCCTTGTGTGTCGCAGGTTCAGCCTCCATCTCAAAGTCTGGAAGATGGTCCTGCTCCTCCTCCGCCGCGGCGGCATTGGTGTCATGGGATTCCACTTTTAGCACCTCAGGACAACATCTCTGCAATCCCCCGTGGGCTCCTCCACCTCCCAGCTGTTGATTCCAACACCCTGTAGCTGGTTTTGGTCGGAAGAAACGGTGTTGCTGAGCTTGCATAGGTGGCTGTGGCCTGGCAGCTTCACCTCCCTCATCATGCCCATGTAAGCAGCAGGTCTACCCTCCATTTCAAAGCTTGGAATCTGGCCCTGCTCCTCCTCCACCGCCGCATCGGTGGTTTGGTATTCCACCATCTCCTCCTGGATGACATCTCTGCACTCCCCGTGGTCTCCTCCATCTCGCAGCTGCTGCTTCCAACATCCAGCAGCTGATGTTGGTCGGAAGAGACAGTGTTGGTGAGCTTGCATAGGTCCGGCGTTGTGGGTGTCAGCTCCACCTTCCTTGTGTGTGCAGGAGGATCGGAATTCTGGGTGTTGTCGGGATGGTGGGCGTCAGAGATGTGCGAGGATGGGGAGGAAGAAGGCGTGGCCATGAATGATGGGATTGGAGTCTGCCGGTGTTGAGGAAAGGGAGGGAGGGAGCAACGGCGGAACCAGGAAATACACGTAGGGGGGGCCGACCATTGAGCATAATCTTAAGACGTAAAAACATGTACAAAATATATAGGTGGTAACCAAGCATGTAGCAACTTTTTTTTAGTCGAATGGTTCTGTCAGTGGAAAAGGACGTTGCAACTTGTTTCTTGATATAAATCAGTAGGCAATCTCTCATAATTTTGTCTCTCGTTAATGTGTTTCCGGAGTAGAAATTTTGCCGCTCGGCTGCTCAGCTGCTTCGAAGACAGAAGAACAGACTGCAACCTCGTGGAGAAAAGTACATGGGGAGAGAGAGCAGAGAAGCTACCGGATGGGAAGTGCATGCATGCAGGCTCGTCTCTGTGAATGCAAGGATGTCTCAGTTTCTGTAGGATCTTCTGTGAGCAACTGCCTGTACAATTGGAGTAATATTCATGTTTTACTCATGGACGTAGATGAGCAAACATAACGTTTAGACAAAAGATCTGGGGGTATTAAGAAAAAATCTACATGTTGGGGGGAGCCACGGCCCCTGCTGGCCACCCCCTGGTTCCGCCATTGGGAGGGAGGAGGAAGGCAGTGAGATTTCTGAGAAGATTTCTGAGAAATTTCGGAGAACGTTGTTGAACATCCTCGCTGTAGTGTCCTTGAATCTGGCCCCGACGGCGACCTCCTCCTCCGACAGCGGCTCCGCACCATGGATTGCGTCGTTGCCGCCGTCTTCATCTGTGCTTCCAACACCTTGGCCTCTGTCGGAAGAGGTGTTGTCGGAGGTGGAAAGGATGGTGGTCCAAGGAGGAGGAGGAGGAGGGCGGGAATGGAGGCTGGAGAAAGGACGGGAGGGAGGAAGGAGGCAGCGGGCAGTGGCGTGAGAACCAAGAGTTGGTGGTGGGGGGATGGCCGGAGATGTCCATGGATGTGGTAGGAGCTTGCTCGGAGAATAGATGTTGAAGAAAGGAAGGGAAGAGGAAGGAGTAGTGGTACCAAGAGGAGAAGAGAGGAGTACTATTGGGTGCGGCAGTGGGAGTGGCAGGCCAGGCGAGGCCTTTTTCAAAATTCGAAATTCAAATCCGTACCGTCTCACACAAGCCAAGCTGCCGTTGCCTCGGGAAGGAACAAGGCGAGATCAATCGATGGTCCAATGGGCTTCGTCTGCATTACAGTGACTACATGAGGAGACGGGATCAATCATGCCTAGCAAGCTTAATGTACTGTACAACACAGGACCGACCGTTGCCTTGGATCAACTTAGTACCAAACTGGACTTCCGTACCTCTTCCTCTAGTCAATCAATGATAATACAGTACCATTAGTCCGCAGTCCAGTGGTTACATCGTATACTCACCTGCGGCGTCAAAATCGCACATTGCTTCTTTCTTTGTGCCTCCACCTCTGCAGTGGAAACAGGAATGGGAAGATCACTATCTGTTACTACAAAGGTATTACTTCTATAAAAGCCCAAAGTCTACCCGCCATATGCCCCTACTTGCCCCTCCCGGTCATTTTCGTGCGTTAGATCCGTAAAAACGTGCTGCTGTTTCACCTGTGGCCGTTGGATACGGTCAAAACTTTTTTCACCCGTTTCAATGAATAGTAACATCTCAGTAGTCCATGACCGATGGGTCCAATGGTCCACACGTCAGTGGGCGAGACCTGCTCCCTGCGTCGCTCTCTTTTGCCTTTTCCCCGCAGCCACACAAAACTCTAGCCCGGGTGAAACCCTAGCCCAATCCGCACTCGCCTCTCCTCCCCAATCTCGTGTCTGCTCTCTCCTCTACTCCTTTCACCTCCAGATCGCGCCGCCGCCGTCGTCCCTACCAGCTCGCGCCGCCACCGCTCCTCCAGCTCGCCCTCACAGCTCATCCGTTGCCCCTCGTCTCCTCTCCTCACAACCCGTCCTCCACGCTCGGACGGCCGGCGACCTGGCGGCGGGAGGAACAACGGGGCCTGCGGGAGGAGAAGGAGAACGGCGGCGGCGACGGTTGGCGCGGGCGCTCGGCTCGACGGCGGCTCGGACGGCCGGCGACCTGTCGGCGAGGAGAACGATGGGGGTCGCGGGAGGAGGAGGAGCCCGGCGGTGGCCCAAGAGGAGGCATGCGAGGCGTCTGCGCGCGTCGGGCACGCGGCGGCTGCCCGGCGGCTGCAGAAACGCGAGCCCGTGCGGGGACGCGGTTGTTGGTGGCGGAACTCGCAGCATCAGGTACGAGGTAGCTCTATGGCGGCTGCAGCAAGGCCACAACGTGCGGGAGCGCAGTCGGACGGGACCTCGCGGGCGGCCGGCGGCCAGGCTCCCGCTCGATCTGGGCGATGAGGATGAGGTCGGCGGCTGCAGCAAGGCGAGCACGGGGTCGTCGGCGGCGAGCACGCGCGGACGCTGTTGTTGGCGGCGAGGACGCGGGAGGACGCTCCAGGAAACCCTAGGCACCAATCCTCTGCCGTCCTAGAGCCCGATGGAAAGAGAGATGGAGGACACGACCAGGAAGGGGCTGATGCGGGCTGCTTCTGCTGCGCACAACGCCGACGTGCAGCTGCCGGCCAACTTACTGCTACCGGTGAGGTCTCTATGCTCCTCTTTATTCTTCTCAGATTTGACAATAGTTTTTCAGTAGTTCTTGAGTTGTCTTGGCAACTGATTCTCTGGTTCGTCTTGGTCAGATTGAAGTAATATTATTCAGCTCCTCTATGTCAATGATCAGGAATCCTTGTAGCTTTGACATGGATTTGAACAAGGAGTATTCGGTAATGTAGGTCTTTAAGTTTCTGAATTGATTTGGCCAGTTTGTTATACAGCTTGTCAAAACTGCTGATGTTGATGACGATTTGCTGCTGTTCTTTGTAGCTTTGACATGGATTTGAGCAAGGAGAAGAGCAATAGGAAGGTGATTTTCTTGCAGCTTTGGTTGGAGGAGGGTGAAATTGGTAGACTAATTGTTTGTGCAGATTGATTTCCTCCTCCCCTCTCTCTTAAACTATCCATAATTTACAGATATTTGTGTGTGTTAAGAATCATGGATCTGTTCGAGCTTTTAGTTCAACAATTTCGGATTGGATAAGGTTCAGCTCAGATTTTATAAGAATTACACTTCCTTTTAGTTCAGCAAATATTTGTGTGTGATGGCAAGATGTTTCTTTGTAACAGGTTATGGTGGTCGTTGCAAAGTGCTAGCCGTTTGTAGCAGATACAGAGCTGGGTGTTCTACATTTTTAGTTAAATAATAACTCCTGAAGCTAAATCAAACAAAATCTAAAATATGGTCAGTTAAATAATAACGCAGTCCTCCTTTTTTTTTCCCATGCGGTAATTGTAATCATGTTTTGCTAAACTGAATGGCATCTATGTGTATAAATTTGTGGAATTAATTCGTCTTGTTTTGTCTCTACCAACCTAATAAGTTGTTTGGCATGGTAGTGCCCAACTCATATTTATATTTGCGTGCTTGGAAATGCAGCCTGGGTCATCTGTTTGGTCATGATGTTCAGTATTGCATAATGCAATTGTTTAATTTATGACATTCTCTATTTTCTGCAGACTAAGAAGGTTTTTTTAAAGGGGCCTAAGGTATTCTTTTGGTGAGGCTCCGCATCTACCTCTTCTTGCTATTCTTTTTATGCAACATTCATATCTCTAACAAATCATGTTTGATTTAATTGCAAAGAAATCTAACAGGCCGAAGAGGCATCTGAATGCATGTAATCGCTTCTGGAACAATATTGGTCTTGGTTCAAGGCCCCAATGAAACACAGTTTGTTTAAGATCTTAATGTCGAATTCGTCTATGTTAGTAGTTAGGTTCCACTAGCTATAGGATTTGTTCGAATATATGTACAATTTGGCACTAAAATCATAGGAAACATGCTTCTGTTAATTGTGAACCAGTACTTTTTTTTCACTAGCTAGCTTCAACATGAATATTCCCTTTTGCGTTGCAAGTGGGAAATAACTTGGTGGCTTCAAATTAGCACTAAAATAGTCAGGTGCTAAATAACTTGGTGACTCCGATCCATTCAAGGTAACATCGAACAATTTAGTCATATAGCTGATGTTATCATGAGATTAACATTTTGTTGTACCATTTAGTTGTTAAGAACACACATTATCAGCGAATGTTGTCTAGATAAGTGTTCTTGCTCATGGAGGTGATTCATGAGTTCTTGCTAACAAACTACAGTTTTGTGTTGCTGATTGCTTTTCAGGTTTATTGGTCTGGTTTCAGATAGAAGAACTCCAGGCCCAGGAACGTTTTGGTTCAGATAGAAGATCCATCCGACGGGTAAGCACTTTGGGTTCTATCTCTCCGCCACATAGTTTGTTTAAGATCTGAATTGCTAAATCGTCTCTGTTAGTAGTTCGGCTGCACTAGCTATAGGATCCGTTCATACACTTTGCTCATTGTACCGCTATGCATGCGCCGGGGATCCATGCCTTTGTTTTGTCATGAAGTATGGTCTCGCCATTATTACTTCAGTACATGTTCGAGAGAGCTTGATAGTTTCAGCACCATGTAGTTGTATTTGGTGTTAATTAAGTTCTGAACTTCTGATTGGTACAGGTCTCGAAACCAACACAGCTGATGAAGGTTGGAATTACTTTAGAGCTATTGCAAGAAGGATTTGTCGGGGCAGATGACCAAACTGAGAGTTAGCATTCAGGAGAAAAAATATTGCTGAAAGGAAGGACTGGCTGTGCAACCATCAGGTTAGACATCAAAAGTAACGACATAATATTAATGCATCCTGGAGCTTGCCATCTGCCCAACTATGTATGTATATTATTCGGTCCATGCATGCTTGCCCTTCTATACTACTATCACTACAGTCAAGTCAGCAATCACTTATAATTATACGCTGTTGACGCTACTGGACCAAAATATGCTGCTGATGTTCTTGGTCGATAAACTGTATAAATTAGCTCTTCTGTTGTCTTTGTGTTCGTATGTGCTTTGTTCGGTTCTGATACACACCTACCCGCGATTCTTGGAACCTGCTGGTTCTAAGTACTTAGACTTCATGCACTACGAGTTAATGCTCTAATGCTAGCTGTTGTTCTAGAGCTATGCAATTTGTTTATGCTAAAACAGTTTAAGTTTAGGTTTTAAAAGAAAATGTTGGTTTCAGATGTGAAAATTATGTGCACCGACCAAGAGTGCTTTTAGAATCATAGAGTTTATGATTATTGGTCTCGTTATTGCTTCTTGAGTAGAGAATTTTAGTATAGGGTTCTAGCTGTTTGGAGTGCAAAATTCTAATTAGCCAAAATTATTTTACTCCTTTGCTACAATTTGCCGCACCCAATCCAAGTCGCCCCTTGCCTCCAGACCAGCTAGCTCTGTACAGGTAGTTAATAATTTGCTCCTTAGATAATTTATTGCCTTCAGGTAATCTCAGGATCAAGGCTGATTCTGTGTACTAGCTTAGCTGTATATTATTTTACCTGACTGATGGCCATAGTTGATATAACATTGGTTCTGTGAGTATTACCTTTTTGTGTGCTTTTCTGTAATTGGATTATGTTACGAAAAGAAGAATCAAGATATATTTATGATTGTGCGCTTTTGATTTGCCACTTCTTCTGTCATATTCCTGTCCTGTTGTCTTTTCAAGTTCTAATTAAGTAGCTCGCATGGTACTGGAATGGTCAACTTCTCTGCATGCTAAGCACCATTCTGAATCTGGGCCTATTCTTTCTATGGTGTTTGCCCGTGCTCATGAGGGCAGTATCAATATTATGCAACTTCTCTTAATTATTGGTGATTGAACTGTATTTTGGCTTGCAGAGACTTTCTTTTCTTTCTCATATTAGTTGCATGACATTGTACTCTTTAATCACCAGGAGTAGGTTCATCTTCGCCCACGACACCCCCGGTGGTAGTGTGCCTGGTCTGCTCACCGGCGACGCCTCCTCATCTGTCACCTAAAACAGAGCTGTCGGGAACCTGCCGTGAAGTGGTGGATCGGCTAGCGTCGCCCTCTCCCGACCGTGAAGTGGTGAATCAACTGTCATTATTTGGTTGTGTTTTTGGTTACTAATCTGCTTTATTACAGTTTATTGTGCCAGCTAAGATATATCCAATCTCTTTCAAAATGAGGTGCTACTTCGTCTATATGATACATTGCTTGTCCTTCTATAACCTCTACTACCTAGCGATATGCCTAACCCTGCTATTTACACTACAAAGGGAAGCAAAGTTACTATGCACTGTGAGAATATTAAGATTTTCCTCCCTAGCAGCAATGTTCAGTTGCATGTTTGATGGTTTCCTACTATGAAGAATTCACGAGATGGGCTAGATGATTTATTTTTGGAGAGAAATATTCCAGCTGTTGCCTCCCATACATTCTTTGGCTAATTTATTTCTGAATATGATCTCCATTTAGTGACTACCTTCCTTTTTTGACACTGCTAAACTGTCTTTCATTCTCAATTGAAACACTGCCCCTGGACCATGCATACAACCTGTGGCTGATCTACTCATTAGATGACATGCAAATCGTTCTCGCTTAGCTGGTTAGCAAGTTATGTACAATTTCATATCTTAAGATATAGTTTAGTCCTCACACAATTTTACCTGTATACATTGTTCCTAGCCTGCAATGTTTTAAATTTTTTTATCTATGAAGGGGTTATGTGATGTTAAAAACAACGAAGTCTTGGATTTATATTTAACAATGCTGCATCAATAATTGTTGTATTGGTCAGATCTTTTGTACTCTAAAAATCAAAACCCAAATGACCAGACATCGGAAACAGAAGCTATCTGATAATCATGGCGTTAGCTGTACAAAACATTGTAGCCATTATCCTTTTCCTTTTCTTTTGGGTAACATTTTTCCTTATTTTCTTCATCTCTGCCCTTGGTTTTCATGTAGGACTTTGGATGCTGATATTATGTGGCATCTCTTAAGCTCGAGATGGCGTAGTCTTTTGAACATGTTTTGTAGAAGATGGCTTTGATCTTCTTAGGAAGGGCTCGACAATTTCTGTCCTAATTTTCCAAATTACTTGGTCCAAGACTGGCTCCACATCAGGCTCTCATCCAATGCACAATGATAATACCGTTGATTTGTTTCCTTTATTCTAATATCACTCCCTTGATAAAATCGTCAATCATTTCTTGGAATTTTGTTAAATTATGGTACAAAATGTGACCGGCAGATTGTACTGCAAAATGAGCTTTGTTTATTTTTCCAGCGTACTCACTAATCTAACTTTCATACATTTTGCATTTAATACATTGGTGATAAATGTATCCATGGCATGCTTTTGCCGACATCGTGTGACATTTTCCGACTAAAATCTCTCGCAGTTGACGGCTCTAAAGTCGTGAATCTCAATCGTGCCATGGATAAGAAAACAAGGTACACTTTTTGTTGCAATACATTCTAACAGTTCTGGCAGTTGCGCAATTGTCCATACAAAAGCAAGCTAAATGAAAAAAAAGGAATGGCAACAATACGCTGCAACGGAATTTTGGAGTATCATAGAAAACCAAACTAAATGAACACAAAAAGAAGAAACCTTTCACCGGTTTACATTTTTCATTTTTTATAGTCTTTGCATCTGGTCATCTGCGAGTATTTATTACTGTATGAACCATCCCCAAGTAATTTGTTTCTGTTACCTCTTTAGATGGCAAATGATTACTGCTTGCTCATCCTTATTTCCTCAGTATTTCTTTAAGGTTATGGGTTTCGATATGGTATAAGTTAAATGAATGCAAATAAAATAAATTCGCAACAATGTGGTAGTTGCATCCGGTGTTGCGCAGGATTTTTTCTCCCCTTTTGAGTTGTGTCCGTATGCCCCTTTTGCAGATTTGCGTGTGCTCTGGTTTAAACAAGGATTTTTTATTTGGGTCAGATTCTATGGTGGTTGAACGATGCAAGCACATGCTCTGCTCCGACGATGCAAGGATCTTCATGAAGCAATCAGAAAATGGTTCCACTCAAGCTATTATAGTATTTATTATCAGAAGATGCAAAGAATTCATGAGGCTGATGTACTGAGGTTAGTTTATGGAAGTGTTTCCATCTGTGAATTCCATGTGCTACGCTACAATCAGAGCTTCCGATATTTGTGAATTCCCAGTATGTCTTTTTAGAAAACCCATGTCTTATATTCTCTAGGATTTGATGAAGTCTATTTCTTTTTGATTTTCTATGAGGAACTCAGTTTTTTCCCTTTACAATGGAAAAGGATCAAAACATTTTGTGTCTCGGTCTCTAAGACATGTTAGCTATAAAGGGCTATAGAGCATCATATCTGCTATTCTCCAAAGAGACAAGTCTGACTCCCTTCTGTATGGTTCCACTGATAATGGCAAGAAGATACCTTGGAACGAGTCATTCCATGCAAAGGTCACGACCTCCATACATCTTTCCAGTCCAGACAGAAAGTCAGCTGTCGGTGGTTATTGAAATATACTGGTTGCCCTATTATGTTAGTTAAGGTTTATTTGTTTAATATATAGCGACTAATGACAGGAGGCTGTCTGGTCTATTATAGTATTATTTGAGACCGCCATCAGCGATGCTAAAATTGCAATGCTATACTTAATACCGCTAGCTGAAACTCTGTTTCCATAGTTCACTGATTTACTTTCTATTGATTCACCTGTCATGCTGATTCATAATGCCTGACAGGTATACAATCGATTATCTGTTAAAGGACACCTTTCGTAATGTTTACAGTTTGCCTAAGTGGTGCATACTTGATTTTTTCTGTCAAATGGCATTAAGAAAGTTACATATGCTGGTATTTATTTTGAGAGAATCATAGTTATCATACATGGTTCCTGAAATGTTTGTGGAAATGACCAATCTTCTTCCTGATTCGGATATTCTTATTTCCTGGCAATATCTTTGTTTAAACTCTAAATATGATCTTATCTGTTAGGTAGTTGAGGCTGCAGAGTGGCTCCACGTGAAGGAGCATGTGGTTTCGGATGGTTCTGGCAATCCTGTAAAATTAGCTAGCTGTTACAGTTGAATGCAAGGGAATTATTAGGTAACTACCATTTTGAGGTTAAACATTGATTTGTGTACATTCGTTAATGAAATGTGGTGCAGTTGTAGCCTTTTATTGTTTATTAAAGGATCTTTGTTTGCAACACTGGTCAAGTCTGTTAGTTTTATTGTAGTTTTATGGCTTTGTTTAGAAACTTGAACATGTAACAAATCTACTAAAGGGTGCATATATTCTTGTCTGGCCTGAACATAGGTATCACATGCCTGAACTGTAGAAATCTCTAATCTTGTTTCTCTTAAAGTGCAGTGTATTCATGTGGACATGTTCTGTGTAATAGACAAATATGGAATCCTTTTTTATTCTCATAGCCTATGATAACAATGTGGTCTTGCTTTCAGCTGTTGCGTAGTGCAAGTGCAGTGTTCAAATTTCCACTGCTAATTCATACATGAAAATATATTTAGGTCCAAAACTTTTAAAATCAAATGATGTTGAAATAGTGTGGTAGTTGCATCCGGCGGTTGCGCAGTCGCGCAACGGGTCATCTAGTAAACAATAAAGGGAAAAGCTACACAGAGGCGCCGCTCGCACGCCTCTCCTGTGCAGCGGCTCATCACGATTCGTGTGAGCGAATCGAGCAACACGGGCCCCACTTGCTTGGGAGTTACATGCACACGCCTCTCGCGCAAGCACAACCGCTCCGGCCGCACATCGCTCTCTCATTCACTTGGATAAGGTTTTTGTAGGGGCCACTTGTCAGCCAGACTGGGAAAAAAAGGGGATTTCGGCCCGAACAGCTCTCTCCCCTGCTTCTCTCTCTGCTCCGGCGATTCTGCCGGCGATTCAACATTTCTGGACGCAGTCCGATAGTTTCTCGCCGGCGGAGAGGCTCATCGTTGCATTACCTTCGTGCGGCGCGTGCGTATCCATCCGATCCGGTACGAACACTCCCTTATCCCCTCTGTCCTATCCAAATAGCCATGTCCACACAATCTCTCTCTCTCGCTCAGACCGTGGGTTCCCTTCCTAAATCTTGTCTTTGTCCTGCTTCAACCAGAAATCAAGCGAGTGAGAGACGGGGAAGGAGAGGGGGATGGAAGGAGGAGAGGAGATTAAGGTTCCAGAGCGGGGATTTGGTTCCCGTCGAGGCCGCGCCGGCCATCATCGGGCGACGAAGCCGCGTGGAAGCAGCATCGCGCCGTGAGGTTTGAGGCCGCGCCACCGCCAGCCGGTGGGGCACCTCAGGGAGCAGCTCCATGCTCGGAGGCTACGTCGCCCACATCCAGTGCGGGCTCCACAGGGAGCTAGCACCACACCAGGAGGCTGCTTCCGCTCACCGCCGGTGCGGATGCCGCCCACCCGTGGACTGCAGCCTGAGGGTTGCAGGTGTCGCCATGCCACAAGAGGTCGTGCCACGGGAGCCGCCTCGGAGGACCTCGCCAGGACAGAGTGACGTCTCCTCCGCAGCAGCCACATCGAGCCGATGGCTGCCTCTGTACCAGCCGTGCCGTCGGTCGGCCAAGACCGCTTTGAGGACGAGAGGGCCATGGATGGTGGCGGTGCTCCGAACATGAGAGCAATATATTCTGACAGAGCAGAAGCTACAACATGTGGTGCCTGCTCTGCTGGTCATGCGGCGGCATGCTAATGGGAGTAGAATCGACGAAGACCTTCGTGATGGCGCCGCCCTGTTTGGAGCAGTGGCAACTGACATCTCCGACGGTGGTACTCAGAAGGGAGCAGGTGGGGGCGACTACAGCGCGTGACTGCGGTCGACGTTGTCGGACTAGGCTGCTTTATCCTCGTCGTCCTGGACTGCTTTCCTCCTTTACATGTATTCACTGTGATTTGTACTGTGCACCATCAGTATGTTCGGTAGAATACCTCTTTTTACCGTTGCTGCCTATGCAAGTAGTGAGTGGTACGTGGCATGTGTGTTCCTGGAGTTCTCGTTTTGATGGTTGGGCATGAACCAAAAATTATCTCCTGATTGACATATGACACTAATTGCACTACATTTGTTGAAGATATAGAGAAAGAGTTTACAAGCCTTAAGACATTAGCTTGTAATTGAGTAGTGCGATATGTATGACACTTTCTCGTCTGATGGACGTACAATGGCTCTCCAATTGTATCAGTGCAGCAGCCTGCCCTGACAGATTGCATCGTCGTACCCAAATCGGACATGAAGTGTCGTATGTAGAGATTTTTTTTCTTGTAAATTTCCCATTACAATAATCTTCCCTGTTTTATAAATAATCTGGTAGCCATGTGAAAGAAACCTGGTAGTTGTTCTAAAAATATCTGCTAACTGTATCTAAACAAAATGATATATCAGATAACTTGGTATCTCTTTGTAAATAAATTTGTAGCCGTGTGGAAAAAATCTGGTAATTATTTTGGCAAAATCTTGTTGTTATTTCTCAACAAACCGCTATAGAAATTGGTACTTGTATTAGAAAAATCTGAACGTTATGTGAATAAAATCTGATGGTTGTTTTGGAGTAACCTGATTAATATTTCTACACAAACTGATATATGTATCGGACAATTTGGTATCTCTTTATAAGAAAATTTGGTAGCAGTGTGGCAAAAACCTGTCAATTATTTTGGACAGTCTAGTAATTAAAAGGGGTAGTTGATGGTGGCTGTTGTTGAATGTGATGCCGTTTCTAACCAATTGGTAGTTTGTTTTGTGAATATGTTGGTAGCTAGCACAAATTAACCTGGTAGCTAGCTTAAATTAAACTGATAGCTAGCATAAATTAACTTGGTATTTAGTTTTGAAGTTAACTAGCATGATTTAACATGATAGCTAGCATGAATTAACATGATAGCTAGTATGAATTAACCTAGTATCTAGCTTTTTGAATTAACTGCAAGATTATAATATGGTGGGTAGCATGAATTAACCACTAACACACAATTCATGTGTGTTGCTGCTGTTGATGGACTTTGATAGGGTAGTGGTGGTGGACTGTGATGTTGTAGTGATGTTCTTTAGCTTCGGTTGATTGGTTGGTACATAGGTGTAGGGTTTGAGACCAGCACGACATGCCGGACACCATTGAGGTCGATTTTGTGTTGTTGTTCTTGTGGTTCTTGAGGTCAATTAAGATAGGCTTTTGTTTTTTCATGTTGGATCCTTGGGGCCTGGTGTGGAAAGGGAGTATTATTTGGTATCGGTAATGGTTGTGCAACTGGTTTTGGTGGAGGTACTGTTTTTTCAAATTCTCAAAGCAAATTATTGGACTAATCTAGTTTGTATGATGGTTTAGTTTGTGCTTCTTGTTTTATGTTTCATCAAGTTGTACACATGGTGAATGTGATTCTGTTTTTCCTAACCAGGGTTAGTTCGATGGCTAGGAGAAAGTGTAGCCGGAATAAAGCAGGTGGTGATGTCAAGGGCAAGCGGAAGGGCATAAAGATGAGGCGTAATGTGAGTTGCTTCGTCCTACCTTTTTTTGTTCAATACTAGTTTAGATGCCAAGAGGGAATAGCACTTGTGTTGTTGATGACCATTTTTATTACATAGCTGTTAAGAATATGTTAATTACCTTTAATTAACCTGGTAACCATGACAATAATATAGTAGCCAACTAGGAATAACCTGGGAATTAGCAGTTAGTTCATACTTTAAACCACTAGCACAATAACCACATAACTACAAGCAACTAACATGATGTTCCCTTCAGCCCTAGCTAGGTGTTTGCACACTTGATTCAGCCAGAGTTATTTTCATGACCACAGTAATTTCTGTCGCCGAACTGAACCATGCTCGTTATCTTCAGCAGATGCAGCCCCATGCCTGCACTTCATGCCATGCAAAAAGAACTTTTGTTAACTGTTCATTGAATATATGGCATCTGTTAGTAAAAAACTTGGTAACTACTGTCATGTAACTTGATTACTATTTTTTTATTTTCAAAGTGATAGCCATCATAAAAGAACCTTGTCGCTAGCATGCATCAACCTTATTGGTAACATCAATTAAACCTGATAGATAGCATGATTTTACCCCTGCTATCTACCATTATTATCTAGCGTGAACTAAGATCATAGCTACGAATTATCATGGTATGTAGCTTTTGGATTTTTTGTTTGCGTGACTTAGCAATGGTCAACAATGATAGCTAGCATGAATTAACCTGTTAGATAGCTTTAATTAACTTGATAGATAGCATGAATAATCCTGGTAGGTAGCTTTAGCAATTTAACTTTTTTTGCATGATTTAACATGATAGGTAGGCATGAATTAACCTGGTAGCTAGAAATTCACATGATAGCTAGCATGAATTAACCTAGTAGCTAGTTTTTTTTGGATTAACTAGCATTTCTTTTCTAGCGGTTCATGAGAACAAAATGCCAAGCATACACTTAGTGATCGAAATGTGTTATAGCATGTGAGAATCTTTGATATATAGATGCAAAGGGGATGATATCTATCGAATAAACTAAGAGGTACAATATGAAAACATGGTACATACCTGCGAATATGCTGAAGTAACATCATCTAAATAATGTACTAATAAACTTAGGAATACAATTTATCCTGAATGCTTTTAAACTGGTGACTGTGAGTACAATAGTTACTTTTCTTTTTACCTTAGTTATTTGAGATTGTGATGGCAGAAATGGCTTGGTTCAATCCGTGGGGTGGTAACTGTTTTGTAATGTCCATCTTATACCTGCATTTTTTTCCAATGCTGATATTTATCAGTCTTACTCATATTTTTCTCTTCTTCAACTGGCTGAATCAAGCATCAAGGTGAACATGGCTGACAGTAAACCAATAATCAAGTTATGGTGTACAAGGATGTGCCTAAAGTATCTAGTCATGTTTACCTATATGTATGTTCAGTAGGGATATAGCAAATCTCTTTTCGAAATTCCTGTAAGCTTTCTTAACCTACTGGATCTATTTTGGTTTCTACTTGCTACATGTTTGTGGAGAACACCTTGACTAGATTTACTAGTGTTTTTTTCGAACCCAAACATGATCTACTTGTTGTGATGCCCATTTGGTTGTTTATTGATTTGATTTAGAGAAAGTTTTTCCATGTGATCATGTTTTTGAACATGGGAGAAGTAGATTAAGTAAGAGTTAGGAAGTACATACCTTCCAGCAAAGATTTTATCTTTTTTTTGCTGGATTTTGTACTGGAATTTAAGAAGGTGTACAGGTAGGTCACGTTTTAGAAAAGAGATTGGCTACTGGTGGTGTGCGTTAGGCCCAATAAAAATCAAACTACCATGGCTCTGGCCCATATGGGTTATTTCTTCGGCCCAGTAAAGACAAGGGTCGTGTTACTGGGCTCGGCGTCGTACGGAAGGAAACAGCTCGCAGATCCACTCGTGCGGGAAGGATGGTCTTCGCGGGTTGACCGCCGCATGGAGCTACCTAGTAGCGGCGCCGCTACGTAGTTCTGTCCATAAAGCAACAATAAATCAACTGTTCGTGTCTAAACTACCTAACCTTGCTGCTGAAGTGATGCCAGTGCAGAATTCAGGCATACTGACTTGAACAAAATTTTAGCTGTTGGTCCAACTGATGCTGATGCGACTAACGCAGCATCTTCCGCTTCCAAAACCAATACAAGTTGTCGCTATTTACAACGCCGGATATCAGACCATGGCCAAAACAATACGAGGCGCATCCGTAGCACAATCAGCCAATCACACCTCAGTGACCGAACACAACAGTCTAGCTAGCGCAGCGGCAACTGCTTAAAATCTACTCCAGGCAGATAACTTCATCGCTTGCGCCCCTGCCGACTCAGAAGAGGACTTGATCACCATCAGCTTCTCGTCCAGCTTATGTATCTGCTTCTTTGTCCTCTCTCCACGGTCGGGCAGCCTCTCGACACCAGCGCCTGCAGCAGCAAATCAATCTTCACAGCTTACAACAGATAGATAAGCAACAAAATAGTTTTGCTGCTATACTGTGTTGGCGACAGTCTGCGACAGCTGGTTGATTTTCACCTTGACTTCTTCAGGACTATCTGAAAATTTGTGTTGGTCGGAGAGTGTGCTCTTGGAGTCTTCTCCTTTGGGTTGAAATCATAGGCAGCTCTGCATGGAAAACACGGTCAGGGTTAAAGTCGCCCGTTGCGCCTTCTACTGCTCAGCGAAATGCGCTCACTCGCTGAGTCACTGCTGGACAGATCTGCAGCAATGCTTACCCATTGGCAACATAGTCAGATGAGAATGCCTTGTTGTACTGCCTGGCCATCATGGGAATGATTGGGGCCTTGCTGCACACTTGCAATATTGAATGTGTCAAGTAAATAGGCTAAAGTAGATAAGATAGTTCAGTTAAAGAAAAAGTAGGTAAGACAGACAGGCCAAACTTGTAGCCTTCCAATAATATAGCTTCCACAATTTCAAACTACTCGACAGCAGTTTGATATAAGTAGGCCCAAGAACATCTGCTGTTAGACGCACTTTGATGCCAGCAGTAGAAAAAGGATGCAAGCCACTAGCTATGCTAAAGATCATGTATCATCTCAAGTAGTTCTATTATTATTGAACAAGAGTTCAATGATCTGGATCTTCTGGTGTACACAAATGCCTAATGCTGGGTGACAGTAAGGTGAATTTGCATATATTTTGCTTTCGTTATATGTGTACAAAAGATTTGGTCATTTCATCTACTTACAGATTTTATCATGTATGGCAGTTTGCGGAGATACAAAAGCAACAAAGGAAACAAATTAATAACTATGCTTCGGATACTATATATGACAACAAAAAAAGGCAAACACTGCAAAGCAACAAGAACTTATATTACAAGAACAGACCTGAAGAAGGTTTAGCATTTTACGAGTCTGAGAGAAGATCAGAACATGGTGCCCTCTTCAAGAAGTTTCCACTGTAACATTTAGATATTAACGCCTTGAGTTTACACAAACAAATACTCCATCTGGTTTACAAGATGGTTTAACCCATTGCTACCAATGCACATGCATGCATCAAAGAATGCCTACCAACAGGAGTTGATAAATAATAACTTGCATGAGATTTCCTCGTCGACATGCAGTGCTTCATGGCCATCTTTTCTACCATACCCATATCCTAATTGTTTAACATTTCATCCATGCCTTCCAAGATGCGCTCAGCGGCTCTCTTAGTTAATATCATTGGGTCGGTTGGTCGCATATTTTCTTCAATATCTGTTGTAAGACAAAAAAACATGAATCAGGCATAATTGCACCAAGCCCCGTTTCCTCTTATTGTGGCCAGACAACATTAGTGTATCCACATTGTTTTTGACTTTTTGGTTGTTTACTAATTTTGGAGAACGAGATGTTCCTCTGTATTAGCATTTTGGTACTGTAAAACACATTCCTGTGTTTGATAAATTCTAATGTGTCCAATGATAATTAGATTTAAACACACGGTGGGAACAATAGGAGTTATTGTGCTGTCCAATGATAATTGCTTCAGTTCCACAAACGCAGAACAAGCTAAAGGGCACCAGAAATGCAGGTGACCAAACTAATTGCATCTACTCATACTACAAAAATATGAAGGAATTTGCCTTGTTATGGTGAAACAACACTTATTAATGTGATATGAATCATCGTTGATACCAGAAACAGAACAAGGCAATTGTTAATCGGACGGACCTGCATGGTCTTGCCGAGCCGCCGTTGGTCTCCTCCTGACCACCATCAAGATTGGTGTCGTAGTAGCGGTCGGCGTCCTCCGCGTGGTCGACGGCAGGGCAGAGGTACTGGCAGCCGCGGCCTGGGCCTGGGGTTGTGGACTACGGACATGGAGTCGAGGCGGGTGATGAGGTCATCGAGAATGTCGCGGATGTCATCATCACCGTCCGGGGAGGGGGGGGGGGGGGGGCGAGAAGGAGAGCTTGCAGAGGAGGCGGCGGCTGGCGAGCTTGACATTCATGTCCGCCAGAGGATGAGGAGCGGGGTGGGAATCGGGGTTGAGGAGGTTAGGGTTTGGGTTCGACGGTGGTAGCCGGGGTCGGATGTGGGTGAAGCGGAGCAGGCGGTCGGTGAGGCCGTCGGGGGTGGGGGCGGCGGCGGCCGGATGAGGTTTAGGGCTGAGTCGTTCGGCGGTGGAAGGGTCATCGGGGAACTCAAAGAAATGGAGGAGGAGACGCCATTTGATCGGAATGGGTGAGAGGGGCGGCGGAATGAAGTGGGGGGAAGAAGAATGGGGAGGGGAGCAGCGGAGAATGGGACAGGAGAGGCGGCTTCTCGAATTTCGAATTCCTCCCTCCTTCGGCAAGAAAATCTTCTCCAACTGAACGGCGAACGCCAACCTGGCAGCCTCGGTCGGCTCCGTCCACGATGACAAAGGAGAGAAACAGCTCAACTCATCCCAGTCACTCACCACGCAGTGCACCTCGAAAATTCAACATCGGTGTGTTTGGTACTTTGGTTATCCGGGGGCGCTTTCTTAGCTCTCTCGACAGGACATGGAGTTTTTACCAGTTCTGGTCCATGTTCTCTAGTTGACCACAATTTTCTGTGTAGGCCTGATAGTATCTGTTGTGGTAACAAATATCGGTGTTTGGTTGTATGTGTGTGCTTCTCAGACTACTCATAGTATGAAGTAACATATAGTGGTATCATGACATAATACTAGTTTATGTTACTAGCTTTATAGTGCATAGTAACATATGTGTAGTATCATGTATGGTGCATTTATTAGATTTATAAACTCATTGTGCATTGAAATGTGTTAGGGCATCTCCACTCGTTGTGCCACCAGGCTAAAAAAACGGCGCTATTTTGGTCGGCCTGGGGGAGCGGCGCTATTTCACGTCCTGCGGGCGCCGATTCCAGCCGTGGAACCCAGGCCGCACCCCAGCCGGCGATTTTTGAGCATATTTCGCATAAACAAAGGCCGACACATTTAAAATAGTTCGACATACAAATTCACACATAAGAATAGTTCAACATACAAATCCACACACAAATAGTTCACCAATGCAAGCAAATAGAACAAATCAAACTAGGCATTGGCAGTGTCATTGCCTTTGCGCTCCCACAAGTGTTGCACTAGATCATTCTGCAGTTGTGTATGTGTTGCAGGGTCTCGAATCTCCTGGCGCATAGCGAGGAAGGCTGCCCATGTTGCCGGCACCTGGTGATCTACATCTGCAAGAGGACCCTGTCGGTAGTATGGCTCACTAGTCTCAGCCACCGGATGATCCCGCTCACTCTCAATGATCATGTTGTGTAAGATCACACAACAGTTCATCACCTCCCACATGTTGGCCTTCGACCAATTCATGGATGGGTATCGGACAACAGTGAATCAAGACTGCAGCGCACCAAATGCCCGCTCAACATCCTTCTTGCAAGCCTCCTGACACTTGGAAAACCAAGCTTTCGCGCTTCCGGGCACAGGGTTGGAGATGCTCTTCACAAATGTTGACCACTTCGGGTAGATGCCATCTGCAAGGTAGTAGCCCTTTGTGTACTGGTGCACATTGATCTCGTAGTTCACTGGGGGCATGACCTTCAACAAGCTTGGCGAAGACATTCGAGCACTGCAACACATTGACGTCGTTGTGAGTTCCTGGCATACCAAAGAAGGAATGTCAAATCCATAGATCATGTGTAGCCACGGCCTCAAGAATCACACTTCACTCTCCTTTGTGGTCTTTGTACATCCCCTGCCATTCAAATGGATAGTTCTTCCATTCCCAATGCATGCAGTCGATGCTTCCAAGCATCCACTACTAGGAAATAGCCTATCAGTGGCGCACCTATTTTAGCTTTCTGTGGCGCATGGTGGGTGCGCCACAGAAAGCTCGCCACTAAATTATAATTCTGTGGCGCATCCTGGCGTGCGCCACAGAAAGACCAATTTTCTGTGGCGCACCCACCACCGTGCGCCACAGAATTATTTCGGGTGCGCCACAGAATTATTTCAGTGGCACATCCCCCAGACGTGCGCCACAAAAATCGGTGCGCCATAGAATAAAAAAACATGCGTCACAGAATACTTCTGCAGGTTTTCGCGATTTGTTGCTGCCCGCTGTACAAATACATGTATACATATAGGATTTATACAGATTAATAGAAACAATAATATATTTGACACGGTATATGAAAACAGACACATTACTATGTCATCACATTACTTAGAGCCCGAGATACATACATATAGTGACAAGTGTCGAATTTTTACACAAGTCTTGATACAAAAGTTCATCATTTCACACATTACAAATGATTTGTTGCTGCCTGCTGTACAAATACAGGTATATATACAGGATTTATACAGATATAATAGAAACAATAATATATTTGACACGGTATATGAAAACAGACACATTACTATGTCATCACATTACTTAGAGCCCGAGATACATACATACATATAGGGACAAGTGCCGAATTTTTACACAAGTCTTGATACAAAAGTTCATCATTTCACACATTACAAATGAAGTGGTCACCGCCTAAACTAGGATCAAATAGAGTACACAGCGGCGATGATGGTGAGCAAGAGCGGGAGCACGATCATGGAGCCTTCTTGATCGGCGCCGAGAATGGTTTATAGCAGTCTTTCGTCGTCCACGTCCTGGTGTCATTCTGCATAGCTAGGCATTCTTCGATGTCCCTCTGGCACAACCCTGGAGATGGATTGGGATATATATTGGTTAATAATATAAATAGAGTATGATTTATTCATCTAAGTGGATAAGTCTATAATAAAGAAATAAAGAAGCACTTCTTGCGAGTGAGGCAAGTCTTTCTTTTATAATACATCCTACCTCTGCCGCTGTGGAAGGACCCCCCTTTGTGTTGACATCTTCGAGGATGATTTACGATAACTGCATCTGGATGCGATGGAAGTCTTCTCTAAGCTCATAATTGGTGATTTCCCCGCAGATTTGGTCCATTCTCGGAGACTAGATGGCATCCTCGTTTCTCTGCATCCCGGACAAACCCTTTAATGTGATGGAGGACGTAGAAGGCCTCCTTCACGCTGTCAGGCTTCTGCTTGATGCAATGGAACTCAGTCCCATGCCTGAACCGGTGTTTGTTGTCATTCGTGAGACATTCCCCCTTCTTCTTTTTCCAAAGTGGCCTCCCTTTTGGGCGTAGCCCTCGAGAGCCTCATCGAGAACACCCTTTATTCTGGTGTAGTCTTTCTTCCTGCTCAAACTCCCCGAGTCGAAATAAGTGGCAATGGACCACCTCGGGCTTAGGACGATGAGTGTGCAGTACTTGTCCCTGCTCAACACAATTGAAACGGAATGTTGGAAAGGATCAACAATGGAAGAAATCTATAAGAAAGCATAAGATATGACGGCGGCGAGCGGATGTGTACTTACTCGGGAAAGAAAGGCAGAAGAAGGTTGTTCTTCCTCTTGTTGGTCAGTATGAACCTCTGGAGGTACTCCGTGGCCATGGTCCGTGTCCTTGATCCTTCCACCAGCTGGCTGTCACGCATGTAGTAGGGATCCACCACTGCGACGTACGGGGTATTATCTCTCCTGATCTTCATCGCCATATTGAGCGCGTATAGGCAGACCAAGTTATAGTCCAGCCATCTAGAGTGAAACAGTTTGAAGACGTCCTCGTACGCTATGAAGAACAGATCCGCGGGGCCTTTATGGACGAATTCCAAGTCCTTTGGCACCTTGGCCGTGAACACCGGGTAATTTGGATTCTCGTCTTTAAGAAGGATGCCCTCTAGCGTCAAGATAGCTTGATGCAAAGAGTGCATGGGTCCTTCTGTGAGGCGGAGCAGCTCCGGAGGCAGTATAGGTTTACCAGCTTCATGAACTCGGGTCAAGCCATCCGCACGGGGTGATACCATGTCTTCATGACCCCGGATAGTCTTAGGAGCTGGCTGGCTCGCAGAGGCGCCTAGCCTACTTCTCTTCCAGTGCTTCTTCTTCATCTCTGGGGATGCTGGGGGTGCTAACCCCTCGCAAACCGTCTTTTAGTGTGGTAGGGCTGAAAACGTTAGCCGGTTTGTCTAGAGCTTGATCGCCGGCCTCCGGAGGCGTGTCTTGAGATCAACCCTGGAAGGTCAGGCGCTGCGTGCATGTAGTGGGACGACCAAGTGGATCGCCGTGAGCGCGGAAGGGTTCCTCATCCACAGGAGGCATGTACAAATCTTTGCTGGCGCCAGTGTTGAGGAAGCCATCGATGTCGATATTATCCTCATCATCGTCGCCGTTGTCACCAAGTTGAGGTGCAACGTCATTGGCTTTGGACGGCCGTTGCGGTACAGACATTCCCAACAGTTTTTGGTGGCGGCTGGTGGTAGCGACGACCGCGGTTCCTTCCGGGTGGTGGCGACGGCTGCTTGTAGCGTCGGTTCCTTCCCAACAGTTTTTTGTGGCGGCTTCAAGGGCCGAACGATCGGGGGCCTCGAGGTGGCGCCGGTGGTGTGCCTCAACCCCTGAAGACCCTCCCCAAGACGAATCTGGGACTTCGGCCATTCCATGATCCACTTGACGCAATTTTGAAGGACCATGTGGTCCTCCTCGGCTCCCGGAGGTTGCATGAGGGGGGTCGATGTCACGAAACTCAGGCACTACCGTAGTCAAACTGACCTTCATCACGGCCTCTCTCATTTTAGTGTTGTGCATATCGCGGCTCATTGGTTGTACGACAGTGCCCTGAGCAACTTCCTTCAACTCGCCGCCGGCCCCCACCCTATTGAGGAGTATGCAAGGCATGTCCTGAGTGAACATGTTGGGCATCATGAGATGACAGTCATCAAAGGCATAGTTATAGAAGATGAGCTCGGCTAATGTCGAGACAAGGGCGCCGGTGCCGGTGGCCGGCCTGTCATTCACCGCCACCACCGGCAGCGCCTCGGTATCTACCGCGGTAGGGGCGTCGGTGGGACCAAATGGAGCGGCGGCTGCGCCGCGGTGTAGGACAGCGGGGTCACCAGGTCTGGCGACACGTTATTGCTGGAGTTGCTGCCGGCGTAGCTGGGCACGTGTATCGGCCGTGGCGACCTGCCGCATTCCAAGCAGCTAACCCCTCCATCAACCCAGGGGGTAAGATCGCCCGGAGCTTCTCCTCCACTAACTTGTCCACCGTGCTGGAGTCCACTTTTTCCTGCTGTAGTGACTCCGCGTCTTCCTTAGCTCCACAACCTCGGCTTTATCCCTAGTTGTCCTCCTCCTCCTCCTCCTCTCCTTTCTCGTCTCGGCATCCGAGTTGTAGTACTGGACGAACTTCATGCTCGTACCAAAGCCGGACACACGACCAGCTGACGTCGGCGGCGCCGACTTGTCCCTATCCTTGTAAGCGTTCGTCGCCCTGTTGAAAGTCGTGTCCCACGGCTCCGTCAACCCCTGGGACGACGGGCCAGCCTCAGCGCCAGCCTTCAACTCGTCCTCCTGCAGACAAAGGAAATTAAGGTGAACCCATGCAGAAATATGGCTTCGTTAACTAATTAGATCAACGCAATGGACTTTGAGATATCCGCGGTAATTAAATTTCTTACCAGCAATTTCTCGAATTTCCTCACATCGTCATCGTCGGTAACGAATTCCCCCGTCGCCGAGTTCAGATAGTAGCGGGACCGGACAAAGTTCCTCACCTGCTCGTCCGTGATTTTGTGCCACGTTTCTCTTTTCCCAGACGTGCAACCTCGGCATCCTCCTTGGCCCAAATGGGCTGTTTTCCTCGGTAACCGCCGCTTCCCAAATGGTGGTTACCTATGTTCAGGTCCCGCATTTCCTTCCCCCACTTGATCCATTTTTTAGCGTCCTCAGACTTTAAGGACAACTTGAATGCCTCGAACTCTTCTTTGTCGAGCATCGCCTCTTTGGCACTTATCTTCTCCCAGCTGTCACCATTATCAATCTTCTTCTTCACCCGGGATTTCCAGCTGCTCAAGGCGGTGCTCATCTTCATGATGGCTAAACTGTCCACCTTTTTGTTGAACGGCTCCGGGAACGTGTATCGTTGGTGAAGCTTCCTGAGGAGGTTTTCGACCAAAGCCTCATTGGCCTTGCTTCTGAGGTCCTTCGTGTTGATCGACATGCTTTCCCGGACGATGCACCCTAGTTGCATGATGTACCCTTTGGCAAGCTCCGGCGGCGCCACTGGTAGGCCACTTGGCGTGATCTCAGTGAACACGTTGTGACATTGGCGAGCGCTTGCGGTGTCTGATCCGTCCTTTGCTTCTTCTGCTTCTGAGCGGTCGGGTTGCTTCCACCACCACCATCCGTGTGGTCGCCACCACCACCATCCGTGGTGGTGGTGTCATCCTCATGGCCGCCACTAGCAGCTCCATCGGTGGTTTCGGCGTCGTCCTCCCGACCCTCTTGCTCATCATCGGCACGGTCGCCACCACTAGCAGCTTCGGCGGCCTCCACCTCCTCCAACTCCTGGGACAGCTCCCAGGATGACTTGTTGGCATCTCTAGCTTCATCTTCGACGCTCATGTGCTAAGAAGGGCCGGGCTCCACGTTGGCCGACATGTTTGCACTGCATTAAAAAGAGGCAAAAAGTTAGTACAACAAATATAAGAAAAAAATCACTTAATTAGGGCTCCTTTGATTTGAAGGAAAGATGGAGGAAACGTGTAGGGTTAGGAAAAAGTCCAAAGTTGGCACTGTTCATCCCTTTGATTTGTAGGAAAGGTGCGAAGGAAGAGTGGAGGGAAATTTCCTTCGTAGGTGACTTTCAAGGCAGAATCCACAGGAAATGAAAAATTCAGTCAGAGCTCATTTTTGGAATCCTTTGCACAAGGAACAAGAAAGGATTACACCTGCCATCCTTTGCTATTCCTTTTCCCTTCCTATTCCCTTGGCTTTCCTTTCCTTTAAATCAAAGAGGCCCTTAAGTACTAAGATACCCGGCCCATGCATTAGTCGCAATACCCCATATGTCCTATTTTTAGCAAAGTCATGCTAAAATTCACGAAAAATTTCGGCATGACCTTTGCTAAAAAAGGGACATATGGAGTACCCAAATTTGCCGGAACGGAAGTTAATCGACGTTCCGGCAATCTCAAGGGCCTCATGGGTACCTGCATACATTTCACAAATCATGTTGGCCGGCATCGCCGGCCGGCCAACAACATCACATTAACACATCCACATCTCCGGCCGGCATCTCTGGCCGGCAACAAACACACATACAACATCCACATCGATCAAAAACATACATGGCATACTGCAAAATCCACATCACCACATCCACATCCACATCACCACATCCACATCTCACCTGAAATCACACGGAGGTTCTTCTAAATTTCCTGCATACGGCAAAATAATGCATTAGTTAATTAAAAATGCATCTTCAAGACAGTTAATTAAAAATGCATCTTCATGATAAAGCTAAAAAAAACATGGCAAGTGACTCAATGGATGAACCTATCATGTCTCGATGCACGGACACCGGGAGTATAGGATACCCCCTTTTAGGTTCGGCACGGGGCGCGAAGGAGGCTGAGAATCGTCTTCTCGGGCGGAGTCTAGATCAAGCTCTCCTCTCCACGATCAAAGCATGCAACCAAAGGAACACAAGGAGCTACCCAGGTTCAGGCCGCCCGGAGGCTAAAAGCCCTACTCCTGCATGTCTGGATTGATGGATTCTTCATAGTGTAGATTACAATGGAACCTCCCGGATGAGGTACCCGGAAGGGTTTTGGCTGGAGGTAGAAGAAGGACAGATCCTGACCCGGAGGAGATCACCTTCCCCTCTACCTTCGCAGCCCTAGTCTAGTCTTGCTCTGGTTGGACTTGTGCCTTGGTTCGACCTTGTGTTCGTCCAACCTTCTTCCCCTCCCTCCGTGCCTTGGTCCTCCTTTTATAGGCTAAGGGGTTGCCACAGGGTCACGTGAGGGGCACGAGGGACCTTCGGGGTGAAGGACCCTCCTCATCTAGTTTAGGAGGAGACGTGGCCTCTCCTCAGCCTAGCGTCTCCTTTGGGTTAGGTGGGAGCGTCCGCCTTGGGGTGGACAGGAGCTGACACCACCACCGGCTGTGCTTCCCGCCCGCGCTGCCTTCGCCTTGCTTCCCAAGTCTTCTGCGGTGAGGTTGAGAGCTTATCCACAGGGACGTGGGGAAGTACCCGAGAGGGAGCCTGGCCTCCTGCCGGGAACTCGGGCTCTCGGGTCCTTCCTGGCCTTCTTGCTTGGTTCGGGGACCCGGCAGGCCCCCAGGACCGGAGCCCTTTGTCGACGTAGGCCTTGCGTGTCCTGACGGTGAACCCACCAGCTGGTCTTGAGTCTTGGTCTTGTCCATCTTCATCTTGGGCCCACATGGGGTGGACCCACTTTGGCAGCACTAGGGGAACCCCATGTTCCACTGCTGCGACAGTAGCCCCGGGGCATGGTCCCGGCGGCTTTTGCTCCAGCGCTGCCGGGGCCATGGCCTAAAGATAGGTCAAAGTGGGTCCCCGGGCACCTGGTCTTCCTTGCTCTGCTTCATTGATGGCCTTGAAGGTCTTGGAGTTACTCCGCTTGGGGGAGTAACTGCGATGGCCCCCTCGATTCCCTGTAACGGAAGAACCGAAGAGACGCCTGACAGAGGTGCCGCCGCGGCTATAAAAGCGAGGCGCACCCCTGGCTCTTTTGTTCATCTTCTTCCTCAGTCCAACTCCCGGCCTCCCACAAGCTGCCAGCGCCAATGGCGAGAGCGAGGAGAGGAGTTGGGCGCCCTCCACTAGTACAGAACGACACATCCGATACCCCTCTATGGAAACGACACGAGTTAGGCGACGGAGAATCGCGCTTTCCGCGTGAGAAAACCCGCCCCGCCAGGCAAGCTGGCCCGCGTCCCGCCTTCATAGGAAACGGTCGTGAATTATTAACCGTTGCCGATATGTTGGTAACGGAGTTTATTTCGACTCCGTGTGCGATATGTTCTTCAATGGCATCAGACATTTGTATACAACCATTGGCGAGGTTGCGTATATAAAATTCCTTTTTTAGCACTATCTTGGATATTATAAAAGACTGTCGATTCGCCCTTGTTCCTCCACTCCAGCTTGTTTTTACTCCGCACTCATGTCCTCCATGGCCAAGAGCATGAGCTCGTCAGGGAGATCGAATGCGTCCTCCTCCTGCGCCGCCGGGGCCAGGTCAGATCTACCGCTTGTGAAGTGCGTTTGCTGCCGCTGTCGGAACGCGATTCGTCGAGTGTCACGTTCGGATCTGAACCCAGGCCGGATCTACTTCAAGTGTCCAAATCACAGGGTTAGTTCGACGCTTCGACCAATTTTTATTGATTCTATTCTATGTGTGATGCTGATTTGCCTTTGGATTCGATTTACCATTTGGCAGGGGAGGGGCGAAGAGTATTCTGGGAGCTGTGATTTTTTTTTTGGATTGAAGATTATGTTGAGATGCTGCTTGCTAATGGCGTCGAAGTGGAAGCTGCAGAGCTGGAAAATGTAGCCTTGATAGTCAAGAAGGCGAACATGGAGATGAAGCCGCACACTGCAGCAGCTCTAGCTGGTTTGGCATGGAGCCCAACAAACACTTCGACTAAATTTGACCATGTTGTTGCTGTGCGCAAGGAGCGGAATAAAGGAACAGAAATAGCTCAGTTAAATGTTCTTGTGAGCATTGCTAGAATGATTTTGTGTGTTTGTGTGCTGCTGTTAGGTGTGAACTTGTATGCGGCAATGAAAATCAGTAGAATGTATTAGGTTCGTATGCACTTTGAAAATCAGTAGAATGTATTATGTTCGTATGCAGCTACAGAAATCAGTAGCACATAGTAGTTATGAACTTGTATCCAATGGAAACGGTTATATAAAATGTCCGTTGCCAATTGGGTGCTTATAAATGTACTGGCGAAGCAAGACCCATCAGTCTCATTCTCAATCCCTCACTGTCCATCTTTCAACCCTAGCCGCCGCATATTTAGCTTTTTACTCTCCTCACTCTCTCATGGCTTTCTCTGCCGGCGCTTCTAGATCTCGCCATCGCAGCCGCGGCTCTAGCGGCCGCACCGATCTAGCTGCATCTGTTCGTGATAGGGCAGATCTGGAGGTGGCTATGATGCGGCAGGTGTGGGAGCGTGTCAGGCTGATCACCTCCGGTGATGCCCCGTGTCCTCTGGGCCACGCGGAGCTGGATCAGATCATTCATCGGGTGGTGATGCAGCAGTTGTGGCGGATCCGCTGTCAACGGAGGCCGATCTGGAGGCCGCCGTCCATGGTGGAGGAGGTGGCCGATCTGGAGGCGCCGTCCACGGAGGAGGAGGTGGCCGATCTGGAGGCGCCGTCCACGGTAGAGGAGGTGGCCGATCTAGAGGCGCCGTCCACGGAGGAGGAGGTGGCCGATCTGTAGGCGCCGTCCACGGTGGAGGAGGTGGCCGATCTCGAGGCGCCGTCCACGGAGAAGAAAATACGAGGTCTAAATCGCTCAGCTCATGAACTAGTTCATCAATTGGTTTTATATAGAACTTGTCTAGTATATAGAACTTGTCTAGTATATAGAAAACTCGTCTAGTATGTTGCACTTTATTGTTTCTGTCTAGTTTTCTAGTCTAGCATAGAAAACTTGTCTAGTATATATAGAAAACTTGTCTAGTATCTTGCACTATTTTAAAGTCTAGTAGGGTGAATTAATTTCAACTCTTTGTAGTACTACCGATGATGAATAGATCTAGTCACAACTTTTTGTCAATGTGCTAATCCTCGTTATTGTTTTGTGTAGCTAGTGTATGAAGTAATAGTATTTCGGCGACACTGTATAAAAAATAGTGAGGCTCTTGAAGGAAATATCACCTTCAAGTTATGCCTCCAAATCGTTTGATCGGACTGCAAGCACACGGATATAGGCGCTTAAAGGTGTGAACTGTTTTCACATTAAATTATATCTATATCATGTAGCATCATATTTTGGCTCTTCTCTAACTATCAATCCATGTATTTTTATCCAGAAGCACCAAGCTGATCCGAACAAACTTTAAATGTGCTACTTATAAAGTGGGATCATATCCGTGAACCGTCGCTGTTGTGACGTTATTATATTTTGGCGACACCGTCCAAGATGGAGCAAGCTTCAGTACGAAGAATTTGGCAATTTGGCTTGGTGTAGTTTCTGTTTTTTTCAGTTTCTCCGGCTATTTTGTGGATGTGTGTTTAGTGAGCAAGCCTTAGTTGCAGTTTAGGGAGACATGAGAATGATAGGATTAGCGAAGCATGTGTAACTCATCTTTTGATGCTATGTAATGGTGACAATTGTTATATAAGTTATGAACGGTTTTGCTAGCAACTTTGTGCTTCTGCTGTGATATTTTGAATGTCAATTGGCAACTGTATTGCTGCTGTAGGCTTATGAAAAAACCTCAATGCAAACGAGCAAAACAGAATCTCCGTTTCTGATGTCCAGATACATCGGCAACGGAGACTGGATGGCAACCGTAGCCAAAATCAAGCCTCATCGGTGACGGTTTTTCATGTCCGTTGCCGAAGAGAGCCTTCACATCAGTGACAGGGTCGTGGACACGGACTCTTTCTCCGTTGCCGAAGGGATTTTTGGCCCGTTTCCGATGTGTCGTTCTGTACTAGTGCTCGTTCTTGTTCAGCTGCTGCGGAGAGTGGCCCCTCCACTCGTGGTCGAGCTGTTCCGCGAGGTCGTGGGATTCGCGGTCGCGGCAGCCGTGGGGGCCACGGCACCGCTGCTCCCCCTAGGAGCATGGTTCATACCAGCTTCGCACCGTTTGACTTCATCGTGGATCTGAACCACAGGCTTCGAAGTCGGCTTCTCTTGCCGGATTCCTTCGCGATGGTGACGGAGGACATCGAACCCTCTGGCTTCTGGCTGCAAGTGGAAGGCTGCCCCAATGGCCCCTCCTGGGCCATGGCGGAGCGCACCACCGAAGGCGCCATGCTTCTGGGTCCGGGGTGGAAGTCGTTCTCCCGTGCCCGCCGCCTATCTCGAGGCAATGCTTGGCGTTCCGGTACGACGGAGATGCGACGCTCTCCGTGAAGATCTTCGGTGTCGATGGCGGACGTGTGGAGTGCTGCATGGAGAGCAGCAGCGGCAGTTCGAGCTCCTACGACGAGGATGAAGATGAGGAAAACTCATCTGACATCAAGGTCGAGGGGAGCTCGTCTTCCTGAAGGCGAGGAGCTTCGGACGGGCGCCATGGAGATCTCGTTGACCTCCTCCCCGGCGGCCTTGACGACGTACTTCTGGAAGTAGCGCCTTCCATTGTACGGCGGTGCTCCTTGCTCGATGGGAGCCAACCTTTTTGTTGTAAAAAAGATCGTCCCCTTGTAGTCCTTGTAAATGAAGAAGATCTTGTTTCCTCCTTGTCTCCGTGTCGCGCTGTGTGAATGAGAACGAGTTTTTTGCAAAACGCGCTCCCATTACTGCAGCAGCCGTAGCGCCAAGGGGTAGGTGGAGCGTGGGAGGCCTATAAAAGACCCTCCAGACTCCAACTCCTTGACACATCTTCTCGCCTTGCTCCGCTCCTCTTCTTCCTTGCCTCTCCACGCCCCGCAGAACAATGTCTGGCGAAGCAGAGAGGGCCTTGTCCGACGTGTCGACGGCGGAGTCCGTCTTCCGAGGCGCGGCGGAGGCACCCAGCGAAGCTGGAGCCCGAGCCACCAAAAGGACGAGGTCGTTCCCGCCCTCGGGTCTCCTTGGTTTTCCCCGCGGTGGGGAACATCGCCGGTTCTGCTGCCATGGAAGCGTCGGTGGCGCTGGCGACCCGGAAGGACACCATCAAGATGGAGCTGTGGAAGGAGGCCGCAGGCAATCAGATATTGACCCGCTCCTCTGCGACCTTGACGATGTCTTCAAGGTAAGGTTGCCTTGGTTCTGGCAATACGACCCTTGGGAAGATCCTGCGCCTTGACTCGATCTCTTTCCTTCGTACAGGATGAGGAAGACATCATGGATAAGTTCGTGGACCACGTGCACCTCCTCTGCAGCCAGCATGTGCCGGGGTTTGCCCGGAAGTTCCCCGGCCCGTGGGACCCCTGAAGATCCTGCGCGAATGCCCTCCTTCATCCCAGGCGTCCCCGGGAGTCCGGAGTTCACCCGGCAGGCAATAAAACAGAAGACAGATCTGCGCAGCCAGGAGCTCTGAGCTGGCCTTAGTAGCATAGGCTAGATATGTATCCAGGAAAGCTTCGACTGAATGTAATCAGAATTGTAAATTCAGAATGTAAGTTCAGATGAATGCAATCCTAGGGCTCAACTCCCGGGGTCATTTCCCAAACCTCCCTTGCACTAACGCGCCGTCAAGTTTTCTGAGGAGATCTCTTAGGTGACAAGTACTCTAACCGCCTGTACCGGTAGCAGCACCCCTAAGAGCACTATGCCTTCCGGGAGTCCACTCCACAGCCACGGGTACTAGGCCAGAAGGGAAATCTGACCGTTCGCCGGGGAGGACGCATTACCCCCGCAAAGGTTCTCATCAACTGTCAAGCATGCGCAGGTTGGTGGTATATTGACTCCGAGCGAGATATTATGCCTAGAATGCAAGATGCACATGCAAAGACTTAGCTGGTTTTTGCCGTGCTCCTTGATCTGCTCTGTCCTTCCCGGGTACCCTCCTGAGCCGCTCTTCAGCATCCATTCCTGTCCCGGGAGAGGCGCTACACATAACACACTTTCAGTAGGAAAAGAATGGACCCTCCCTTACATGTCGTGAAAGTGTTTCATCCGGAGCAACCCGCAAGCAAAGTTGAATGTGCATTTCTGTGTTTAGTTCTTTAAAACACAGCACTGCCCGTTCCACTTCTTACCGCGGCAGTACGGCACGATCAGGTGGCAGCGCCTACTGATAGGCTACTCGCGCTCGACCTGTCAGCCACCGGCACCATGTCAGCCCCCTGCTTGGGGGTTGTTACGGATAACACACTTCACGACAACAAGAGAGGCTCACGGAATTGAAAAACTTATCTTTTATTCCTTGGCGACGATTCTTACACCCTTATACAGAACACTAGCCCCTTGGGCGTGCTTAGTTGACTCGAACTATCTGCGATTCATGTTCGTATTCAGGGGTAGAATTTCCGGAGATTCTCGATGTTCCAGGCGTTGCCCTCCGGCCTGCCTTTCTCGTCCTCCAGATAAACAGCTCCGGGTCTCAGGGTATGCGTCACCCGATAAGGTCCTTCCCACTTGGACGACAGCTTGTTCATGTTATCAAGCTTCTGCTTCTTGCGGAGAACCAGGTCTCCGGGTTCCAGTACCCGTGAACGGATATGGCGATCATGATAGCGGCGGAGCCCTTGCTGGTATCGAGCAGATCGTAAGAAGCTCGACACCGCACCTCTTCCAGGAAGTTGATGTCATCAATCCTCCTCTCAGCTTGTGCGTCTTCATCATAGGCAAGTACCCGGGGGGATCCATGCCTGAGCTCTGTTGGCAAGACGGCTTCTGCTCCATAGACAAGGAAGAATGGTGTTTCTTGAGTGGCTCTGCTTGGTGTGGTTCTGAGGGACCACAAGACACTTGGTAGATGCTCAATCCAGTTCTTGCCCTTGTCTTCTAACTTGTCAAAGGCCTTGGTCTTCAAACCCTTTAGGACCTCCGCATTGGCTCGCTCCACTTGCCCATTGCACCTTGGGTAGGACACCGAGGCAAAACACACCTTGATTCCCAGCTCTTCACAGAAGTTGAGGAAGGATCGGCTTGTGAACTGAGAGCCATTGTCCGTTATGATTCTGTTGGGTACTCCGAAGCGGTACACGATCCCTTCAATGAACTTGATGGCTGCTTGAGCTGTCTGTCTTGGTACTGGCATCACTTCCACCCACTTTGTGAACTTGTCGATGGCCACGAAAAGGTATTCATGGCCCCCGACAGACTTCGGTATCTTTCCCACGATGTCCAGCCCCCAGACCGCGAACGGCCAGGAGATTGGAATTGGCTGCAGAGCTTGCGCCGGCTGATGTATGTTCTTCGCATAGTACTGGCAGGCTTCACAGGTCTTGACTAGCTGCTCGCATCACTGAGGACTGTTGGCCAGTAGAACCCGTGACGAAAACTTTACCCGCCAGTGATCTTGATGCCACATGACTTGAACATGTGCCCTCGTGGATGTCCCTTAGCAGTACTTGGCCTTGTTCTTGAGGATGCAGCGGAGCTTGACTCCGTTGTCCCGTCGCCGGTAGAGCTCGCCGTCGATCATGACGTAGAGCTTGGCTTGACGAGCCACCCGCTCGGCGTCGTGATCATCCTCCGGGAGGGCGTGCTCCATGATGTACTTGACGATGTCCCGGGCCCAGGGTGGGTGGGTCCTTCCACCGGTAGCACCATCCGACGGAAAGAAAGCATAGCTTCCTCCGCCAGAGGGGCTGCCGGGTCTTGAGCTTCTGGGCTGGCTACCCGTGTTGTCGAGGTAGAAGGGTCGCCAGCCCCCGGCGCAGATCTTGCCGCGAGCCTCTCGGTGGAATCGAAGGTCGCCTGAGGACCTCGATGTAGATCCCGGGAGGCACTGGTTCTTGCTTGGACGCCACCTGCGATAGCTCATCCGCGGCCGTGTTTTCTCCCCGTGGGACGTACACAGCCCGGAAGTTGTCGAAGCGCCGCTGCAGCTTCCAGACCTCTCGACGTATGGTGCCATCTGAGGGCACGCGTACTCCTTGTTCACTTGTTTGATGACTAACTGAGAGTCACCCTTGACGACGATCTTGTTGATGCCGAGGCCGATGGCAGCACGAAGTCCTGCGAGCAGGCCCTCGTACTCCGCCGTGTTGTTGGAGATGTTCCCTTGGTAGTGCATCTGGACGACGTACTTCAGCCGGTCCCCGGTTGGTGAGGTTAGGACAACCCCAGCACCTCCTTTCCCCTTGGTGTAGGAGCCGTCGAAGTGCATGGTCCAGGCGCTAGGATCTTCCTTCCCGGGGAGGCAGGTGTTGGAAATATGCCCTAGAGGCAATCATATTGATGATGATATTTCCACATGTTTATGAATCTCTGACAAAAGAATAATTGTCATTCCGTCCCTTGAATAAACTATCATGATATTGGTTATTGAATACATGATTCAATTGTGAAACTCATTATCTCTATGATATTATTCTAAATAGGTTCCTGGTCAACAATCATATGAGGGAGGCATATGATTTAGTGACTAGCACATGTATTGATGGATGATCATGTTTCACGGATCATTGACATCGAGATGTCGATCAATAATGTGGACTCATGCTACGGACATGGAGTTGGACTGACCCACCATGAGACACTGTGAGAATATCTGTTCTTTCATGTCATCAGCTGATCTCATACAATGTGTATGCTGATTCCTTAGACCAGAGATCTTCGCGTGAGCTTGGGATGCGTAAGGGCTTTACTTTGGGGTTATCCAACTCTACACCGTGAAAGGGTAGCCATAAAGGTAGCTTCGGTTTTGTCACGAAACATGCTGCAAGTCATGGTTGATCAAGATGGGATTTGCCCTCCGTCCAACGGAGATATATCTTGGCCACTCGAATGACCGGATCCAGAAAATGTATGGCCATACTCTCGGTTAAGTGTTAACCGTGTTTCAGGGATTCCGCGTCATGGATATCGAGAAAGATGATCGAGCTATTACAAGGATGACAAGTTCTCACCTTGAGCTTAATCAATATCGTGAGGCAAAAGGAACAAGTGTACAATATTGTGAAAGGTTCGTCCGATATGATCTTTACGTGTATTTGGGAGTCGGCACGTCTTGCTAGAGGCCGCTACCGATTATTGGTCGAGCAGTGTACTCACGCCATGTCCATCTATACGTGAACCTGTAGGGTCACACACTTAAGGGGTATGGAACAGAGTTTGGATATGATCCAGCTCTTATTGGGTTTATAGTGTTAATGGGCCTCTAATATAGAAGCCCATTAGGAGGACTATATATAAGAGAGGAGTGGGCAACAAAAGGCACGCCAGTGGAAATCCTAGCCGCCGCACTCTCTCCACCAGATCGCGCCATCGGAGCTAGCACGCCGACCGCGGTGTTCCATCCCTGTATGTGTGGATACCGATAGAGGCGTCACACTTGGGGCGCTTGGACGATCCGTTCATGGGATCCGCGAGGTGCTGTTCGTGGGATCGCAAGGAGAAGGAGTAGTACGACTACACGACAGCGACGCGCGACATCGACAGTCTTCCGCTGCACTGCGCGTCGAGAGGTAATTCGTGCTCCGTGATCGATTACTTGCAGGGGTTCCTTGGGATAATCGCGGTACAAATTTTGATTTGTGCTAACGTAGCCTACCGATTCCCTACAGTGGTATCAGAGCCATCCTGTTTAGTCTTCGATTTGGAGCGGTGGCGCAAGGAGTTGCGCCCGCGGTGGATTTGATCCGCAAGATTGGCAGATGCGATCTGCCCGCAAGGAGTTGCGTCGCGACGGATTTGATCCGCTGGCTGCAGATGTGATCTGCGTTTTCCCGTCTCGATTCCTCGTCCGCAGATCACTAGTTGATGCGATCATACAGTTTCGTTTTTATTGGAGCGTATGATTCTACCGATAGATAGCTTGAGACTGGATCGAGCCGGTGCAGCCACGCAGCTTGTGAAGTTTAGTTGACTGTATTGCTTGTGAAGTTCCAGATTGATCGGCCGTGGGGATCTGTAGATGTGATTTACAGGTTCTGTCCCTTGAATCATCGAGTGGTTAATTATTACAACTGCATGGCATCTCGTATGAGATGCGAGTTGCTGTCGGATTCATCTGATGGATCATTTTGCTGTAGGTGCTAACTAGAAGATTTCATCTCTGTTAGCAGCAGTTTTTTCACGTACGTGTATTCTGAATAGAAATTGGTCTTACCGAAGACTGTATTTTGTATGTGGAACTGCTAGTGACTCATGCGATGAATCACTAAACCAATTAATTCATGTGGTCCATGTGATAGGATCGTGAGTTTTGCATGAGGATGCATGCTCAGGGAAAGCACTAGCAGATACGATCTGTATTTGTAGCTGTTCCTCGCACTTGATCATCTCCCATGTTCTATGGTAGCATGATTGGATTTTGTATTGTACAATCCTGATCGACCGGCCGGGTATTTGGTTCTGTTGATTGATTCATACGGATGGATTGGTCTGTAGTTCAGAAGTATCCAGCTTGATGCTAAGTACCAAATGTGGATGTGATCTACTACTATACTTGCTTGTATGTTTTCCGGCCGGACGACTATACGTATTCTGATACGTACTGGAGAGAGAGGCAGGTAGAAGGTCGTTTTTGTTCTTGGCCTGCTCTCATGGCGCCTGGCCGGCCGCGCGGAACATTGCTGCATTATCAGAGCACATGTATGACATGTATTCAGAGAAAGGAACGAACCACAGTCATTTACGATGGTCTCACTGGTTTTGTTCACTGCTATATGATGGCGTATGCTAAAGGACTGATAGTTTTTGTGCAGCAGATATGATCTGTTGTTACATGTTTTACAGTTTTTCTCTTACAATCAATAGGATTGATCGTGCGCTGGACCGGTATTGTTTTATGTTTTCTCGTGCGTCAGAGTACTCATATTTGATATGGGTTCAAGATGCATATGAAATCAAATCGGTGAGTTGTAGAAATAGATGGGATCTATTCCTATACCTCTGTACTTGTATTTGCGCGGAGAAGGCGTACAAGATAATTTTGGATTGGCCTTAGTCTTGGAGTAGTTTCAAATTTGATCTGCAGGAATAACGTCTCCAATGACTATGTGATTCGTGCTAATTTTTATTATCAGATGTTATGTAAGTAAACACTGGCAGATGTGATCTGCAGTTTTTGAACATTCTCTAGTCGTGTGACGACGTGTGTTTACAACCTTTGCTGAATTTTATTATTGGTTGATGTGATCAACCGAGAGCGCTTATGGTTGGTACTTGTCGATTCGATCAACTAGTTGTACCGACTTATGAATGCTTTTGTCAGCTTAGTTGGAAAAGAGTTTCCGAAAGTCGAGCAAATGTTACTCGTGTATATACTAGTTATAAAGTGTTATAACGCAGTGCCAATATATATTGATGCTTATTGATTGTTAAGATTAATCGATAATTCCTTTTGCATACTAGCCGGTGAATTTGTTCTTCCGTGTTTGTGTGATTGAATATGGTTGTCGAAAATTGTTTTCGAGTATAATTCCGGTAGCGGTTTATGTTACCAATTCACCTTATAGAATTTGATTCTATGCAAAATTGTTTTGCGACAATGAGGTGAATATGGTTATGTCCATTTGTGCACATATGATGTGCATTGAGCGCATGCCACTATAAAGTGTTATGGTATGGTATTCGTGCTCGGATGCATATGATGTGTCGCGAAGAAGGCAAGCGGAGAAAAATATGGCGGCACAGAGGTCGTCATTGCAAAGGTGCACAAATTTAGTTAATTTGATTATCCGCAATTTGTTCTTGTTCCTATGCCAGTTCTACTTCTGTTACTGTTATTGTTGCTTGCCATGCTTGTTACATAATAGAGTAGATTCCCTCACAAATGTTAAGTTAAGCATGTGCCCTCCCAACCAAACCTTGCACCATCCCATGTCTTCTACATTTGATGGTGGGCCTATGATAGTAGGGTGCCATCATTTTTCGTTGACTAGATGGGTTTGTATCGGATACTTACGCGCATAAGGGTTGGTTAACTTATCAAGGTAATCTTAACGGTTAAGCGCCTTGGGGCATAAAGGTTGGACATTTAGACATAGAGATGTCATCCAACAACAACAGTCATATGATGATATGATTAGCAAGTGTTGCTTACCGATTTACCTTGTCTTCTAGCGGTGAAGCGTCCGGCTCACTAGTAGACTTGTTCGATGTGGATCTTGAATCACTAAAGGTCGTATGAGGGATACGGAATTTAGTGGGAGTATCTTTTATCAAATAGTTTAATGCAAGATACTTCTTCATAAACATACATCTCAGCTTTGCATGAATATTACTGTTGTAGAATCATTTTGATATGACTACATTCAGTTTTATAGTTTTATGTGTGTTCGATTATAGTTAGAACTATTTTTGGCTGATGCTATATTTGGAGAATTGTTCCCAAGTAGAATGTTATTTGGAATATATTTAAAAGTGTACTTGTTCATTTTGCTGTGTCTTATTGCTACTCAAGAAATGCTTATGAAGCATCACATTTCCTTATTACTTGTATTCTCTTAATTGCCGCAAACTACTCTGAGCTTTTGAAGCAAGATGAGGATTTGCTCGTCTACAATATGATTGTTAGACTAAAAGGCGTGTTTGAGAAATAAACAAAAAGTTGAGATGTTTGACATCTTCGGGATGTTGTTGATGCAAGATAGCGGAAGGAAATTCGGTCGATCTCCATGTAATTAAATTATTTAGTTACATTGAGAATACGGAAAATGTTTCCGCGTGTCAAGTGTTGACTAATGTTTGATTCCCTCATTCATTTTGATTGTCAAATGATTGTCGTGAATATATAGTGGACCAAAGTGCATGAGATGCATGTGATAGATGAGTTAAGCATTAAGAATAGGCATTGATCATGTGATGATTATGCCGAGACAAGTGTTTGAAAATGATAGGTTAGGACTAAAGCATGTCTTAGGATATGATCCTGAGCATTAGCTTATGCCCAATGATCCGATCTCTGTTCTAACTCATGACGATGAGTGGCACTTAGTCGTTGCAGTTATTGAAGGAAAGAGGTGCATGAATTCTGAGGACTAGAAAGTGGGCAAGGCAAGTGTGACTTCATTGTCCACAATGTTTGTTGTGAATATTCTCATTGTTGATCGTCAAACAAGCTCTTTAGTATTTGATACTTAATCGATTGCGTCGGGCAATGCGATAATTGAGCTGATTTTGACGAAAGGTTAAGTAGTGATCGAAGATGGTCTTCGTAATAGCAATGCGGAAGTAGTTTCCACATTGGCTGTTTATATGCTGCAATTGTTGCTATTGTCAAACCTGTGAATGGAACTAGATAAATGTTATCATGTTTCTACCCTCATCACCTGCATAACTTATGTCGTTTGACAGAAGGTTATAAGTTCTAAATAGAGAACAAGAGTTGTTCGATATTATGAATGATGTGTTGAGTGGGAGTACTCCATTAGCGAATGTACTACTCATCTTAGTTTTGACAAAGTCGTATAGTTTCACAACATTAATTAAGAGTATGGCAAGATAATTAATATTCTTTGATTTGATCATAGACATATATTTGAGCTGTACATGGTAACCATGTGTAGCAATGTGGAATTGTTCTACTATTGCTATAGCCATTGAAGTATCCAAATGTTGGACCTTTCGGGTGGTATATATGATCAAACCTTGTAGGACATGGTTAGATCAATGGTAAACTTTTCTTGTCCGAAGTTTTCTTTTCTGTTGCACGAAGAATGAGTTGTTCTAATGAAGAATTGGGTTCTGCTATTTGAGACCATATGAAAGACACCATATATGATATTGACCAGGAGGCGTCCTGAGTTGTCGTTTCATGAGGTCATCATAGCGTTATGAAGAGGGCAAAATGCTTGTCGTTCTGAAATATCTTTCTAAGAGAAATTGTTTATCTAATAGAATTAGTGGGAGCACGACGTGACTCAAATTTGTTTGAGATGCGCCTACCCAGAGAGCGCAGGTCATGTACTCGTCAGTAATGCGACTTGTACATGAAGAAGCGTGATGGACCCTAACTCAAGAAAATGGTTTTGAACCATTACACTCATAATAGATTATGCATGTCATTAAGGTTATGAACCTGGCTGACACAAGTAGTCGTGAAGTATTTTCTGCAGGTTCAAATTGTTGAACATAATGAAATCTTCTGGTCTATTGTGATGCTAATGTCTTTTGTGAGTGAACGTTATTGTTTGACATAGTCAAAATGTTTGACTTTGACAATGCAATAAGAAGTCTTGTTTCGCAACAAGATTAGTGGGAGTACACTCGTATTGATCATGCATGTGGAGACATGTAGATCGGGATAATATTCTAATAATTTAATCCTTATAATCTTCATAAGAAAAGAGTTTCTTGGTGAAGTAATGATTGTTGAAGTGTTCATCAATTAGTATGTCAGCATGATTTTCATGATGAATACCAGAAGGATGTATAATTTGTTCTGAGTGTCATGAACAAATATCAGTCAAATCTGAGTGAAAGTCACTCGACTATGGTATAAATACTTGGGGTGCTTCAGAAGCACAAAAGGATTGGTCCAAATGGTTAGTGGAGCTGTTCGTAAAGAGTTACGTTACTGCTAATTACCAAGTTCATAATCGTTCATATTATGTTTTGAAAAGACAGTAAGCTGGAATTGTTCCATGCGAGAGGCCGAATTTCGTTATATGCAATTTATGCACGGGCAACAAATGTTATTGCGCCGCAAGCAAGCGTAAACCACAATCTAAGTGTTAGATGCACATATGAGTAAGTGTTACTCGATTCCTGTATAGTGATAGATGATTGACTCTAGTGCAAGTGGGAGACTGTTGGAAATATGCCCTAGAGGCAATCATATTGATGATGATATTTCCACATGTTTATGAATCTCTGACAAAAGAATAATTGTCATTCCGTCCCTTGAATAAACTATCATGATATTGGTTATTGAATACGTGATTCATTGTGAAACCCATTATCTCTATGATATTATTCTAAATAGGTTCCTGGTCAACATCATATGAGGGAGGCATATGATTTAGTGACTAGCACATGTATTGATGGATGATCATGTTTCACGGATCATTGACATGGAGATGTCGATCAATAATGTGGACTCATGCTACGAACATGGAGTTCGACTGACCCACCATAAGACACTGTGAGAATATCTGTTCTTTCATGTCATCAGCTGATCTCATACAATGTGTATGCTGATTCCTTAGACCAGAGATCTTCGCGTGAGCTTGGGATGCGTAAGGGATTTACTTTGGGGCTATCCAACTCTACACCGTGAAAGGGTAGCCATAAAGGTAGCTTCGGTTTTGTCACGAAACATGCTGCAAGTCATGGTTGATCAAGATGGGATTTGCCCTCGTCCAACGGAGATATATCTTGGCCACTCGAATGACCGGATCCAGAAAATGTATGGCCATACTCTCGGTTAAGTGTTAACCGTGTTTCAGGGATTCCGCGTCATGGATATCGAGAAAGATGATCGAGCTATTACAAGGATGACAAGTTCTCACCTTGAGCTTAATCCATATCGTGAGGCAAAAGGAACAAGTGTACAATATTGTGGAAGGTTCGTCCGATATGATCTTTACGTGTATTTGGGAGTCGGCACGTCTTGCTAGAGGCCGCTACCGATTATTGGTCGAGCAGTGTACTCGCGCCATGTCCATCTATACGTGAACCTGTAGGGTCACACACTTAAGGGGTATGGAACAGAGTTTGGATATGATCCAGCTCTTATTGGGTTTATAGTGCTAATGGGCCTCTAATATAGAAGCCCATTAGGAGGACTATATATAAGAGAGGAGTGGGCAGCAAAAGGCACGCCAGTGGAAATCCTAGCCGCCGCACTCTCTCCACCAGATCGCGCCATCGGAGCTAGCACGCCGACCGCGGTGTTCCATCCCTGTATGTGTGGATACCGATAGAGGCGTCACACTTGGGGCGCTTGGACGATCCGTTCATGGGATCCGCGAGGTGCTGTTCGTGGGATCGCAAGGAGAAGGAGTAGTACGACTACACGACAGCGACGCGCGACATCGACAGTCTTCCGCTGCACTGCGCGTCGAGAGGTAATTCGTGCTCCGTGATCGATTACTTGCAGGGGTTCCTTGGGATAATCGCGGTACAAATTTTGATTTGTGCTAGCGTAGCCTACCCCGATTCCTTACAGCACGTTTGCTCTTCCGGGTCGTCGAACACCGTCTCGGTCCACTCGGCCGTGAAGTCCGCCAGTGCCTGACTCTTGATGTTGTCCGTGTGCTCGAACTTGAGGCCGAAACCTTGAAGCTCCATGGCCCACCATGATATGCGACCAGTGGCAAGTGGGTTCTCCAGGGGGCTTCTTAGGTTGTACTTGGATACCACCGTGATGGGATGGCTTTGGAAGTACGGCCTCATCTTGCGGGAGGCAATGAGGATTGCCAGCAGCAGCTTCTGCATCATGGGTACCGCTCCCGGGCGTCGCGCAGCACTGCGCTGACGAAGTAGACCGGGTGCTGCACCTTGCGGGTCCCGAGTCCTGAAGGGCTCGGCTTCCTCCACGTCGACGTCTTGGGGTGGGGACGAGGTAGCCCCCGGCGAAGTCTCGTCGGAGGGAGATTCTCCATTCCCGACGGGCTCCGCTCCGTCTGGTAAGGTTGCAGTGACGTCAGGATCGCGAGACCCCTGGTCACCCGGCAGCCTTTTCTTGCATGGTTGTCCCGGGAGAGAGTTCCCGGGTCGCTTGCCCTTGATCTTGCTTGACTTCTTCGGAGGAGCGTCACGCTCTGCACAGCGCTGATCACCTGGTTGGTGGCAGCAATGTACAGTAGTAGGGGCTCCTTTTCTTTGGTGCCACGAGGATTGGTGGCGAGGCGAGGTAGCGCTTGAGGGACTGCAGGGCTTCCTCGGCCTCGGAGGTCCACTCCACGGGGCCTGACTTCTTGAGCAGCCTGAAGAACGGTAAGGCCCGCTCCCCAAGCCTTGAGATGAAGCGCCCGAGTGCAGTGATGCACCCGTTGAGGCGCTGTACGTCCTTGACCCGCCGGGGCGCCTCCATGCGCTCGATTGCCTTGATTTTGTCCGGATTCGCCTCGATCCCTCGGTGAGAGACCAGGAAACCCAGCAGCTTGCCGGAGGGGACCCCGAACACGCACTTGTCGGGGTTGAGCTTGAAGTTGACCCGGCGGAGGTTCTCGAAGGTCTCGTGCAGGTCTTGGATGAGGGAGTCCTTGTACCGGGTCTTGACCACGATGTCGTCGATGTACGCTTCAACGTTGCGGCCCAGCTGTGGCCCAAGGCATGCTTGCATTGCGCGCTGGAAGGTAGCGCCGGCGTTCCGGAGGCCAAAAGGCATCCGGGTGTAGCAGTAGCAGCCCTTGGGAGTGATGAAGGCCGTCTTCTCTTGGTCCTCGAGCGACATCATGATCTGGTGGTACCCGGAGAAGGCGTCCAAGAAACACAGCAGCTCGCACCCGGCCGTGGAATCCACGATCATGTCGATCCGCGGCAGGGGGAAAGGGTCCTTGGGACAGGCCTTATTCAGGTCTGTGAAGTCGATGCAGAGTCTCCACTTGAAGGTCATGGGCTTCGGTACCACCACGGGGTTGGCCACCCAGCTTGGATGGGGAACCGACCGGATGACACCAGCTTCTATCAACTTGTCCACCTCGGCGATGATGAATTCCAGCTTTTCCTTGCTTTGGTTCCGGAGAACCTGCTTCACGGGGCGAGCCCCCGGATTGACCGCCAATTTGTGCTCGATCACCTCCCTTGGAACGCCGGGTAAACCTGACGCCTCCCACGCGAAGACGTCAGAGTTTTCCCGAAGGAAGGCGACGAGCGCGCTTTCCTATTTGTCGGTGAGGCGGGCGCCGATGGTGATGGAGCGAACTCCGTCACTGGTTAGCGCCACCTTCTTGGTCAGCTGCGGATCGCCATGGAATGGCGCCTTCTTGGGGGAGTAGATGTGGAGCCCCCAGGGTGCCCTTCGCCCCCGGGGAGAGCCCCATCATCATCCTCCTGTACACCTTGAGGGACATCCGCCATGATTGCCACCGTCTGGTTCAGCTGGTGAACGCAGTAGATAGCATCGTCGATGTCGGCCTTGACCTTGATCACACCCCACGGCGCCGGAATCTTCAGCATGTTGTAGGCGAAGTGGGAGACGGCCATGAACTTGGCCAGAGCAGGTCTGCCAAGTATGCCGTTGTACGGTAGCGGAGTGTCGGCGATGTCGAAGACGATTTCCTCGGTGCGGAAGTTCTTGGAGTCGCCGAAGGTGACCGGAAGGGTGATCTTCCCGAGGGGTCGAGTAACACTTCCGTTCACGCCTTGGAACACCCGTGTCTTGCAGGCGAGACAGGGGAATTTGAAGGATAGCCAGGACCTTCGCCGTCAGCAGTTGAGGCTGGAGCCTCCGTCGACCAGCATCTTGGTGACCTTGTAGTTGTGGATGACGGGCGACACGATCAGCGGCAGGGTCCCGACCCCGGCAGTGTTGCAGGGTGGTCTTCTGGGTCGAAGGTGATGACTTGACTGGACCAGTCCAGGGGCTTGGACGGAGCAGAAGCAACCGCGTTCAGCTCCCGGACAAGTCTCTTGCAGGCGCCGTTGGAGGGAGGCAGAGAAGACCCTCCGTGGATGCACCCGACAACTCCAGTGACTTCTTGATACTTGCCGCCGTTGCCTCCTTGGGGAGCCGGAGCTTCCCCGTTGCCGCCGTGGGCGGCCTCCGGAGTGTTGTACCCGCGACCACCTTGACCGCCGCGTCCTCCTCCGGCCCCCGCGGCCACCGCCTCGGTTCCATCCACGGCCGCCTCCGCCTTGGCGACCCGTGGGACAGTCACGAGCGATGTGCCCGGCAGTGCCGCAGTTGTAGCAACCGTCTTGACTGACCCTCAGCTCGACGTTGCTCCCGGATGGCGAGGTTCTTGAGCATGCGGCAGTCCTTGAGCAAGTGGTTGCCTTCTGGATGGATGTGGCACCAGGGATCACCTTCACCTTCTTCCTCGGAAGTCGGCGCGGGCTTGGTCTTCTTCGGAAGAGGCTCGGTGACGAAGATCCGCTTGTCGGGTCCAGGGTCCCGCTTCTTGTTCTTGGCTGGAGCGACCTTGTCCTCGGGTTCATCCTCCCCGGGGAACTTGGCTCCTTCTTCAGCTCGAGCGCACCGATCTGCAAGCTCCCAGAGCTTACGAGCAGACTCGACGCGATGGATGCTCAGCTTCTCGCGCATCTTGGGGTTGCGGACGTTGGCGTGGAAGGACTGGATCACCAACTCCTCCTTGATGCACGGGATGGTGTTCATCTTCTGGGTGAAGCGCTGGATGAACTTGCGGAGAGTTTCACCCGGCAGCTGCTTGAAGTCGTGGAGATCACTGGGAGCCCCCGGGCGCTCGTACCCGCCTTGGAAAGCCCCCAGAAACTGCTCCTTCAGTGCCCGCCAGGAACGGATGGAGCACTTGGGAAGGTTGAGAAGCCAAGTCTGGGCATCTCCCTTCAGGGCCAACGGGAACCAGTTGGCCATCATGACCTCGTCGGCCCCGGCAACCATGCAGCAAGAGAGTAGATCTGCAGAAAGTCCCGGGGGTTCGTGGTGCCGTCGTAGCGGAGAACGTCGATCTTGAATTTCTTGGGCCAGTTGAAGTGGCGGAACTCGGGGCGAGGGCGAGGCAGCCTTCGGCGAGGTCGATGCCCCGATCTTCCCGGCGGTGACGTTCTCGGCGACGCTCGATGCGGGTGCGCATATCCTCGTTCTGACGGCTGTTGAGCTCGTCACGAAGATCTGGGTTGCGCGAGGTAGACGACCCGATGGAGATGGCCTCGCCGTGATCGCGGTTTAGCCGATCAGCCATCGGTGGCGCGGTGCGAGGAGGCGCCGTCTTGGCTTGACGTTCACCACGAGGCTGGCCTCGCGGATCACGTGTCTTGTCTTGTGCTGCTCCGGGATCGTCGACGGTGGGAGCTTGAGTGGGTTCGACCCACGGACCACCATCGGCGAAGTCGAGGAGCCTCTCGACGCGAGTCCTCCATTCTTGGTAGACCTTGGGATCGCCGCTGCTTGGAGGGAACTGCATCAGGGCCTTGGCAGCGACTAGAGCATCATGGCGAGCTTGCGCGTCCGAAGGCGAGTGCGCGGAGGTCTTGCTCTTGGATGCTCGTGGATCCCCGCTGGGGCGAACGCCGTGGTTCCCTCCTCCAGCGGTGGGCTCCTTGCAGCGTTGCAGACGCTCTTCTCCCCGAGCGAGGAGGAGGCATGGTGGTGCCCTTTGGAGCCGCCGCTCCGCCAGGGCCGTTGTCCTTGTCGACCGTCCACTTCGTCCGGCGCCACCCTCTCCATGGGAGGCGGGGACGGAGAGACGCTCCGCCGTGCGCCAGCAGCGACGTTCAGCTGAAGCTTGAGTGCGTGAGGGAGAAACCGGCTTGGACGCCGCAGGGTCTCCCTTCTTCTTCGGCGGCATGCTTGACGAAGAACTTGCCGATGAACTTGATGAAGATGAAACCAGCACTTGCGCCCCCTACCTGGCGCGCCAGATGTCGTGTCTCGATGCACGGACACCGGGAGTATAGGATACCCCCTTTTAGGTTCGGCACGGGGCACGAAGGAGGCTGAGAATCGTCTTCTCGGGCGGAGTCTAGATCAAGCTCTCCTCTCCACGATCAAAGCATGCAACCAAAGGGACACAAGGAGCTACCCAGGTTCAGGCCGCCCGGAGGCTAAAAGCCCTACTCCTGCATGTCTAGATTGATGGGTTCTTCATAGTGTAGCTTACAATGGAACCTCCCGGATGAGGTACCCAGAAGGGTTTTGGCCTTCCCCTCTACCTTCGCAGCCCTAGTCTTATCTTGCTCTGGTTGGACTTGTGCCTTGGTTCGACCTTGTGTTCATCCGACCTTCTTCCCCTCCCTCTGTGCCTTGGTCCTCCTTTTATAGGCTAAGGGGTTGCCACAGAGTCACGTGAGGGGCACGAGGGACCTTCGGGTGAAGGACCCTCCTCATCTAGTTTAGGAGGAGACGTGGCCTCTCCTCAGCCTAGCGTCTCCTTTGGGTTAGGTGGGAGCGTCCGCCTTGGGGTGGACAGGAGCTGACACCACCACGAGCTGTGCTTCCCGCCCGCGCTGCCTTCGCCTTGCTTCCCAAGTCTTCTGCGGTGAGGCAGAGAGCTTATCCATAGGGACGTGGGGAAGTACCCAAGAGGGAGCCTGGCCTCCTGCCGGGAACTCGGGCTCTCGGGTCCTTCCTGGCCTTCTTGCTTGGTTCGGGGACCCGGCAGGCCCCCAGGACCGGAGCCCTTTGTCGACGTAGGGCTTGCGTGTCCTGACGGTGAACCCGCCAGCTTGTCTTGAGTCTTGGTCTTATCCATCTTCATCTTGGGCCCACATGGGGTGGACCCACTTTGGCAGCACTAGGGGAACCCCATGTTCCACTGCTGCGACAGAACCAATGCAAGACTGTCAAGGGCGGTAGAACATGGAATTTTCATTTTTGGAGTAGCAAATCTAGGAAATTAATTAAAAAAAACAATATCAATGGCTTGTTCTTAATCAAAGAAACATGGGGGAAGTACAATTTATACTCTCTTGCACTTTCAACATCTTAGTACAAGTATGAAAAACACTCATGTTCTGAGTACTACTGTAATTATGTAACTGATCACCACATGCATGTTAAAAAATATGAAATGCATACTAAAATCTGACAATTTGATATGAGCACAAGTTTGAAAACCATTACTTGTAAATTCACAATTACTTGTACTAGTAACCTAGCAGAACCATTACTTGTACTTGTAATTACATGGATGGATGGCATGAAATTTAACAAGGAAATTTAACATGGAGACACTCACCGAGACCGTGCTGCTGCTTGCTGCGGTGGACGGCGGTGGGTGACTTGGTGATGGGATCCCGGCCGTGCCTGCTGAGGTGCCGAGGAAGAGGCGGGTGCGAGAGGGTGGGAGCCGGGCGGCGTGAGGCGGCGGACATGAGTAGCAGCGGCGCCGGCGCGATTGAGGTGGCAGAAAGGAGGAGGCATTGGAGGACGGGCGGCGAGGCATTGGCTACGGCGGTGGAGAGGAGAAGAGGCGGACGGGTCCGAGGTCGGCGCGGCCGGGTATGAGCGCGGCCTCCTCCTCCGGCGGAACCAAACCCTAGCGGAACGGCGGTGGAGAGGAGAGGAGGCGGATGGGTCTGAGGTCGGCGCGGCCGGGTACGAGCGCGGCGTGGGTAGCGGACGAAGTCGAGGTGTCACGGCGGCCGGCGGCGGCGAGTTGGGTCGAGAGGGTCGAGAGCGAGTGGTTGCGCGAGTGGCCGGGCGTGGAAGAGAAAGGGGAAAGGGAGGACACGCGCGCCTAAATGGCTAAGTTAAGAAATTCTGTGGCGCATCCCCCAGCAGATGCGCCACAGAATCACAGGATTCTGTGGCGCATCTGCTGAGGGATGCGCCACAGAATTCCGTGGCTAAAAAGCACTGCTGGCTGTTATGTGACAAGCACACCAGCATAGCCCAATGGTTAGCCACTGAACCTGGAACTTGGGGCAGCTAGGTTCGAATCATGGCTGTCTCACATTTTTTTTCTTTAAAAAAAATATTTTTGGTTAAATTTAAAGAAAGAACACTACATACATGCATTTGTTATTCTTAAAAAAATATATTTTTAGTTATATTTAAGAAAGAACAGACACACATTTTAAAGAAAATAATATACACACATTTTTTAGTGGACCATTATTTTATTCATGATATACATATATATGCTTGTCTCACACACACACAAATTAATATACAAAAAAAGTCTTCTTCGTCCCGGCCGGTTCCGAGCTAGCTTCCCTTCTTTCCCTTCTTCGCGGTTGAATACTTAAGGCCGGGCACCTTGAGATTTCTTCGCGTGAACGGACAACCTTTAGTAGGTAGGGAGGTCTTCCTTCTTTCTTTACTAGTAGTAGGCATGTCGAAGTACTTGTCGAATTTCACCTCAATCTTCGGATCGCCGTTCTTGTCCAAGTCTTCCTCGTTGGCGTCTCCTTCCATTCCGATGATGCTCCTCTTGCCTCTCCTCACGACAATACGGCTAGGCTTTGACGGGTCAGTAATGAAGAAGCATTGCTCAACTTGGCTAGCGAGTACCCATGCATGGCTCATTTTTTGGGGAGGCGTTCTTCGATTTGGCATCGGGTATTACCATGGTGGTGAAATATCGGCCTTCTTTGACGACGTCCTTGGCCCATCTCACACGGAACATTGGCACCGACTCTCCATAGTAGTTGAGCTCCCATATCTCCTCGATCCTTTCGAAGAATCTTTCCTTGATAGTAGCCTCGTCATCGCCATAGGATAGCATAGTTAGTCCTGTGTTTTGATATTTGCTATTCATGTCCTTTTCCTCGGTGCAGAATCTGAAACTGCTGATGATGTATGACTGATAGGTCCTTACGTTGTGCCCGGGGCCCTGTGATAAGGAGAATATGAGTTTTTCATCTTCCGTAGATGGCGTTATGCTCTCTGCTTGAACCAGTTGCCTTTTCTTGAACCAACGTGTGAAGCTGGAGTTGTGCTCTCTGGTTACGTCTCCCTTCTTTCTCGGCCGTCCCAGCTCGATGCAATTCTGCTCGATTAAGATTTTGTGCTCTTCCACCCAAGGTTCGATCAATTTTAAGTGTTGTAGCGTGACCCGGTGAGCCCTGTCGAAGTCGTCTTTTCGACCATGAATGCCGACAAAGAGTGAGCGGTAGCCCTCGTGGTGACCAAATCCATCGAGCCTGCCGAGGTGCTTCCTGGTGGGCAGACCAACATCCTGGTTCTCGGTGCTTAGATAATTCTGGCAGAAGGAGATGCACTCGTAGGTTAGAAAGCCCTTGGCCATGCTTGCGTCTGGACATGCCCTGTTGCGAACGTATCCTTTCATGACACCGTTCTGCCTTTCGAACGGCATCATGTAGTGCAGGAACGTCAGCCCGAGCTGCCAGATGTCATCAACGACATGGAGAAGGAGATGCACGCAGATATCAAAGAATGTGGGCGGGAAGTAAATCTTGAGCTCGCATAGTATCACCACGATCTCTTCCTGTAGCCTGTCGAGCTGCCTCACGCCGATCGACTTCCAGTTGATGACGTCGAAAAAGTTGCAAAGGCCAAGCAGCGTATCATGGACGTGCTCATCCATTATCCCTCGGATCGCAACGGGAAGTATCTGTGTCATCAGCACGTGACAATCGTGAGACTTCATCCCGCTGAACCTCTTATTCATTGCGTCCAGATATCTGCTTATCTTCCCTGCGTAACCGTGAGGAAATTTGACTCCTAGGAGGCACCTGAAAAACTGCTCGAGCTCCTCTGGACTCATAGTGAAGCAGGCAGCGGGAAGCACCACCGCGTTCTTCTTTACCCTTTTGCGGCGACCTTGAGTCCCTTCCGTCTAATCATCATTATCATCATCGTCATCACTATCGGAGGCCTGAATATCTTTCCTGATGCCAAGCCATTTCAGATCGTATCTTGCTCTCGTCCCATCCTTGGTCCTATCTAACATGTTGGAAAGAGTGCCAAGAAGACTCTCGGTAACATTCTTCGTAATGTGCATTACATCGAGGCTATGGGGCGTGTGGAGGACCTTCCAGTACTCCAAGTCATGGAAAACAGACCTCGCTTTCCATACACCCATCAGCGGATCTACCCTCGGTCGCTTCTTTCCCGGCGCAGGACACTCCTCCCAATTTTTCAAAAGCTCGTCGATTTGTGTGCCGCTCCTCGGGCGTGGGGCTCTTTCGAGCTCGTCTTTACCATTGAACAGGTCACTGCGTTTCCTCCACGGGTGATCCATGCGAAGCCACCTTCGAGCCCCTGGGAACACGGTTTTCGAAGAGCCGAGATCCGTTGGTAGCTGGAGATGCGGGGTCTCATCCATGCACTTGACACATGCACAGAATCCGTGGCCTACCTGGGCCGATACATATGAGTAACCAGGATAGTCCTACACCGTCGTGAGCAACGCGGCTCTCATATCGAAATAATCTCTAGTGTAGGCGTCCCACGTAAGGGCTAGCGTCTCCCACAATGTGGCTAACTCCTCTTTCAATAGCCCGAGATAAAGATGTATGTCGATACCTGGTTGTTTCGGCCCCTGAATGAGAATACTCATATGTATGTACCTTTACTTTGTGCACAGCCACAGGGGAAGGTTGTAAGGCCATACAAACACGGGCCAGGTGCTATGCGTGCTACTCTGGTTGCCGAACGGATTGAGTCCATCAGTGCTCATACCCAGCCTGACGTTCCTTGCATCGCCCCCGAAATTTTCGAAGGCGATGTCCAATGCTTCCCACTGGCTAGCGTCTGAAGGGTGTGTCAGGATCCTGCCCTTCTCCGGATCTTCTTCGGGCTTCTCCCTTTCCGCGTGCCATTGCATGAGCTTTGCTTCCTTAGGGTCCACGAAGTTCCGCTGCAGACGGGGAGTGATAGGAAAGTACCATACCACTTTTCGAGGAACTTTCTTGTTCCCAGTACTCTTGTACCATCCGTGGCCACACACCGGACATGTGGTTCTGTCCTTGTACTCGCCCCGATAAATTGCGCAATCATTGATGCAGGCGTGGTATTTAACGTGCGGTAGGTCAAGAGGGCACACGACTTTCTTGGCCTCCTCGATACTAGTTGGCAATGTGTTCCCCTCGGGAAGACGATCGTGCATGAATTGCATGTTCTTGCTGAAGCTCACATCGGTCCATTTGTTTTCCGCCTTCATCTCCAGAGCATCAAACGTTACTTGCAAGCGTGTATCCTATGGCCAGCACCCAGGATACAACGGAGTCTTCCCTTCTATCTCCATTTGCGCCAGCTTGGCTTTCTCTCTGGCTGCAGCTCTGGCATTGCTCATCTCCTTGAGGAGCAGTTCTAGAACATGAGCGTCCTGCAAGGCCGAAATTAGCGGGGTCTGTGTGTTTGCGTCTTCTCTACCACCATCTACTCCTTCATCATGACCATGTCCGCTGGCATCTCCTTCGCCATCATGATGATCTTGTCCGCCGACATCTCCTTCGCCATGATAACCATGTCCGGGAGACTCTTCGTCTTCTCGCCCGCCCTCGTCTTCATGCGCACCATTTGCTGTCGGCGCCTGGTTGAAGCCTAGAATGAAACCACGCATGAGCAGGTGATCCTCCAATAGTCCGGAATCAGGGTCGATCCAGCTCACGAGTTTGCATGTTCAACACGGACATCTTATCTGGCGCCTGTTGCACCGAATCATGTCTGCCTTCGCTTCTTCCTTATATTTACTGATTCGACCGGAGCTCATCATGACGACCATGGTTACGGCCTACGCGGTTTACATAGAGCAGAAACAAGAGTATGTTAATTAGAACCGCAACATGCACACACACAGACACACACATGCATGGTCGCCGGAAAAATTCGGCATGACCTCTCCTAAAAGTAGGACATATGGGTAGTGCAAAAATTTGCCGAAACGGAAATGAATCAACATTTCGGCAAACATCCATGCACCACGCCGGCACAAGCAACAACAAAAAGCAACAACATACAAATATTCATGCACACCACACAAGCTTCATGTATAAACATCGTCTCGCCATCGTGCAAACCGCCAACGCGCGACAAGCGCTTCACCTACAACAAACATACATCCATACACACTGCCGGCCACACAAAACATGCATATGCATGTCCATCCAACACTACTCACCTAGTAGATTCGTTACCGAGACGTGACCGTGATCGATGAGAGAGCGTGTGGTGTTGGAGAGAAAATAGTGGAGAAAAGGAGATGTATTGGGAGAGGGGGAGAGTATATATGGAGGCTCCCAAAGCCCTCACCAATTATCTATCAAACAAAGTAGGTTTAACTACAAAAAATGGAGAAAAGTATGGGCAAAATGGGATGGGAGGGAGGAGGAAGACGAGCTAGGTGGAGGAGGAAGAAGAAGAAAATGGGTGGTAGGTAGGGGCTGCCACCTTTTTGTACATATGGCCACAGAAATGGAGCTTTCTATGGCGCATGGGACTGGATGCGCCACAGAAATCAACATATTTGTGGCGCATCTGGCCCCACGCGCCACAGAAAGTACACCCATCCAATCATTGGGGACGGGCCCACCATATTTCTGTGGCGCATGGGTCTAGATGTGCCACATAAATGTTTATTTATGTGGCGCATCCAGTCCCATGCGCCACAGAAAAGGCACCGGAGTATCAAATCCAAATGTTGGTGGTGGGGCCCACCATATTTCCGTGGCGCATGTGTCTGCATGCGCCACAGAAAGGATGTATTTAGTGGCGCATGGTCAAATGATGCGCCACAGAAAGTGGTAGAATTCTGTGGCGCATGGCTATAAAGGTGCGCCACAGAAAGGGTATCCACCTATAGCCTATTTCCTAGTAGTGATCCCAGGAAAGCCACTTGCTTCATTGCAAGCTAGGATACGAGCAGTGTCTTCCGCATTGGGTGATCGCAAGTAGGTTGGACCAAACACTGCAACCACTGCCCGGCAGAACTTGTTCAAGCAATCAATGGCTGTGGTCTCGGACATGCGCAGAAAATCATCCTGCGAATTAGCGGGAGCACCATATGCAAGCAACCTCATGGCCACCGTGCACTTCTGAATTGAGGTAAAGCCAACCGTACCGGTGCAATCCTTCTTCAATTTGAAGTAGGTGTCAAATTCCCGGATGGCATGCATGATGTCGAGGAAGAGCTTACGGTTCATCCGTAAACGGGGCCGAAATACGGTCTCGTCCTGCACGGGAAAATCAGCGAAGTAGTCGGAGTAGAGGATGCAGTAGCCTTCGTAGTGCTGCCGCGGCTTGCGCTTACGGCGACCGGGCGCCGAGCCACCCCCTCGCGGCCGCGCGTCGTTTGCGAGCAGTCCGGCGAGGCACGCAAGGATCAGCAAGTGTTCTTCATCGTCGATGGTGGCCTCGGCTTCCTCATCAAGCAGTTTGGCGAGCAACTCTTCATCGTCGGGGTCCATGGTTGGATGGACAAAACGCCGAACACCTAGCAGGCTGGTGGGCGCGAGCCTTCCTTCCGGCTAGATCACGGCGGAGGGGGAGGGGCGGCGCCGGCGGCGTGGATTGGGCGAGATGGTGGGGTTTCTAGCTACTTGTGTGTGGCGGAGGGGGGAGGGGTGGTGCCGGCGGTGACATGGCGGCGATGGGACGGGATAGAGGAAAGGGCGAAGCGTGGGTGGGGAAATGCGGTGTCTCGCTGACAGTGCTGGCCCACGCGCGTTTTCCCTTCCGCCAACCCCAGGCGGAACCCAATGGGATGGGTTTCGCCTGGGTACGTCGGCGCCAATTTGTGCCTAAACGATGCTATTTGGGCTCCTGGGGGGCGAGTGCGAGAAAATTGGCGCTATTTGGGCCAAACGGCGCTATTTCGCCTCCTGGGGTGCTGGGGGGACGAGTGGAGATGCCTTATGTTACGGTATCTACCTATGATATCACCACCTCCTCTCTCAGCATTAATTATAGTGTCACGTCAGCTTTTTGCATGCATGTAATGCATGATACCACCTATGATACCCCCACTATGGGTAGTCTCAGGTTCAGCAACCTATATGAGTCGCGAACAGATTCCAAGATATCCAAAAGTCCATTCAAACACCCAAAATAGAAGATGCAAGATTAAAAAATAAAGTAAGAATTACTAATATAATTAATAGAGTTTTTAAGGTCTTATTCACATTATAAAGCATGACACATACCATTAAAACACTAATAATTACTTGGCAAAACCCCTCTACGAGATTTGAAGGCATGCACCCGTAGAATAATAAGGACATCATTAAGTGATTTGAATATCTCCCGCTCGGTGTAACATACCATCAATTGATTGAAGCAGTCATCATTTATCTTAATGCACAATTATTTATCTTGTTGTGCAATTCGGACTCGATAATTTTCATTGCCGAGAAAGCTCTCTCAACAGATAACGTTGGCACCGGCAATAACAAAGCCAACTCAATGAGCTTGTAAACCTTTGGAAACACCAAGTGCTTCTCGGTTTCAATCATTTTTGCAGTCAAACTTTCAACATCTTTGCAGGCATAAAGGGCAACATGAGTTCTCAAATGGATCACAAGTCTTATGTTGATCCCTCAATATTGCATGATCACCATTAGAGAAATCCGTAATGTTACAAAATTATTGTGGCCACTATCCAAACTGCCAACATACTCTGGTAAGGGTTTGTATGCATGTATCCAATCCTTAAAGCAGGTCTTAGTGAATACTTCAAAGCCAAAGTGTTCAGCCCTTCTAACCAATAGAAACAATACGTTGCATCTCGGGACTGACTATACTGTATCTAATTATCCAATTAACTTGGCATTGAATTTCTGGAGCACATTCAGCAATTTGTTTCCTAAGAGCGGGATCACACAAAATTTCTGCGGGATTAAACCCATTATTGTTCGTTCTATGTCTGCAATATGTTTGGTTACCCACAATTTTCTACGTAGATCCGATAGAATTTGTCAAGGTAACAAACACAGGCGTTTGGTTGTATGTGTGTGCTTCCCAAAATTAACTACCCATTATGAGGTTATCAACATCAGGGGCACTTAAAACAAGTAGTAAAAACATATTAAGACTATCACATAGCAGACATAATTGTCATAACACACAACATAGAATAAGATTTAACAGACAGGCTTGACACAAACATAGTTTAGACGATAGTCATAAACACTCATCAGCGATTATCGATCTCACTCATAAATTAGCATCAGGGTTATTGGATGGTTCTCACACTTCTTCATAATGTCAGTGCATGTAGGCGAAGATGGTGACCTGGTAGATATCCGTTTTGAAGACCTTATTAAAGGTCAAGAATTAGCCGCTCTTGATCTAGTGAGCAATGGTAAATCTTGTCCAATATTGATATGTGGAAGCAGGTAATCAACGATCCTAACCTTTCACTTGCGTGCAGTGTTGGTCGTAAGTACGATGGTAGTTCGGATATTGCCTAGATACTGACGAAAGGTTGGAAGATGGGAAGCAACTCCAACTAGGGTGCAAGAATCACCTTGCAAAAATGGGTTGGAGAAACCTCCTCATGGAACGAGTCAACCTTCACATGCCTCTCCCTCGGCCTCTTAGCAGCGTGCCCTCACGATTGCCTTCTCTAACCTCTTTGGAGCAGCTACCCCTACCATTGCCTACAAATATCAGCTTGCCCTTGGATGACTGCAAAACACAAATGTCTCGTGATTAGAACATGATACTCAATATAGCCACTACATTCTTTTATAAAGGGATTTTATTACTCAAGAGTATTAAGTATTACAACCGGCCTCTGCATAACTAGGATGGACATAGCCCCAACAAGTTCCGAAGTTCCGTAGCAAACGAAAGTAAAAGAAAGGCAAATTACATATCACAATGAGAAATTGTAAAGACGCCTATGGTGGTGGAGGATCGATTCGTAAATTATGTGGCCATCCATGCTGGGAGAATAACTCCCTCACCGCAGCCTCCAATCGCGATGATACGTCCAAAAACAGCTCTCGGTGCTCCACACGCTGCAGGGCCGACCATGAACAGAGCGTAGCTGTGCATCGGTAAATAACCTGCACAATAGAAGAATTTTTATTATTAAAAACCTTGTCATTTCTACATAGCCATAGCGACCAAATAACGGCAATCGCTCCCACCCTAATAAGTAGTTTGAACCTAGAATCAACCCCGTTCGGCCATTTGCCAAAAATGTTTGCAACGCTGCGTGGAGGATATAAGGTTGAACCTATCTGGATAGCTGACCATATAGACCTCGCGAACTCGCACTAGAAGAATAAGTGTTTAATGGTCTCGTCATGACTGCAGAAAACACACTTTTTGCTCCCGTGCCAATTGCGTTTGGCAAGGTTATCTTTTGTAAGAATTACACCTCGACGAAGATACCACGCAAACACCTTCGATTTTAGCGGAATCTTCATCTTCCAAATTTTCTTATTAGTATCGACTTGGACTACAGGTTGGATTAAAGCTCTATACATAGAATCAACCGAGAATTTACCATTCTTAGTTAGATTCCATCGAAATTTATCAGGGCCATCCGACAATTGGACATAGTCCAACCGTAGAAGTAGGGCATTCCAAGATGCTTGTCGAGGCCCTAATAGAGTTCTTCTGAACGATACATTTGGTGGGGAAGTACCTAGCACCTTAGCGAGCGTGTCGCCTTTGTGTCGCACGATATTGCACAAAGCCGGATATTGTTCCCGGAGAGTGGTTTGGCCAAGCCATTTATCCTCCCAGAACCGAATTTCCCCTCCATTCCTGATTGAGAAAGATCCATGTGGGAAAAAGAATTTCTTCGTGGCCATGAAGCCAGCCCAGAAGTGTGAATCACCAGGTTTCGAAAGAACTTGAGATACCGCTTTATCACCCACATACTTTCTCCTTAGGAGGGTTTGCCACAGTCCATCTTCAGAAAGAAGCCTGAACAGCCATTTGCCAAGCAATGCTCTATTCTTGACCTCAAGGTCATGAATTCCGAGCCTACCATGGTATTTTGGATGGCAAACCGCACTCCATTTGGTAAGTCGATACTTTTTCTTTTCACTATCCCCTTGCCAAAAGAACTTGATCGGAAATAGTCCAATCGTTTTAAGACTCCTTTGGGTAGTTGGAAGAAGGAAATCATGTACAGTACCGATAGCACTGAATTAATGAGAACCAATCTTCCCCCCAAGGATAGTAGTTTGCCCTTCCAGCTATTTAACCGGATTTGAAGTCTCTCCTCCACCACTTTCCATTCAGCATTAGTGAGTCTCCGATAATGGATCGGAATACCCAAATAGTTGATAGGAAATTGACCTTGCGCACAGCCGAAAAGTTCGGCATACAAGGAGGCGTTTTCCTGGCCTCGCCAAAACAAAACAATTCACTTTTGTGGAAATTTATTTTAAGACCCGATAGTTACTTGAATGCTGACAAGATTAACTTGAGGTTACGAGCTTTTTCGATGTCATGTTCCATAAAAAGAATTGTGTCGTCGGCATATTGAAGAATCGATAAGCCACCATCAACTAGATGTGGAATCACTCCTTCAATTTGACCCTCGGACTTTGCGCATTCGATCAAGATAGCCAACATATCAGCCACTATGTTGAATAGCATTGGCGATAACGGGTCACCTTGTCTAAGGCCTTTTTTGGTTTGAAAGTATTTACCAGTGTCATTATTGACATTAATGGCTACACTTCCACCCATAACAAAGCTATGTATAAGGACACGCCACTCATCAGAAAATCCTTTCATTCTGAGAGTCTACTGAAGGAAAGACCATTTAACTTTATCATAAGCTTTTTCAAAATCAATTTTCAAAATTACCGCATTAAGCTTTTTCCTATGCAGTTCGTGGACTGTTTCATGTAGGATTGCTACCCCATCTAAGATGTTGCGTCCTTGCATGAAAGCCGTCTGAGACGGACGAACCACATGATCCACCACACTGTTCAGCCGAATCATGGCGACTTTGGTGAATATTTTAAAACTAACATTAAGGAGGCATATAGGTCTGAATTGTTGGATCCTTACAGCCTCGTTAACCTTAGGTAATAGAATAATTTCACCAAAGTTGAGACGAAACAACTCCAGCTGTCCAACATGGAGACAAGCAAACAATTGAAGCAGGTCAGACTTGATTACCTCCCAGAAATTCTGATAGAACTCAGCTGGGAAACCATCAGGTCAAGGGGCTTTATTGTGTTCCATTTGGAAAACCGCCTTTCTCACTTCATCCTCCGAGTAGGGTTTGGTGAGTAGGCTATTTTCCTCAACAGTAACCTGGGGTATATCGGCCATTCTCGACTCATCCAATGTGAAGTTTCCTTCCTCTAGAGCTCCGAAAAGGCCTTTATAATAATTAGGAATATATGACTTAAGTTGTTCCTGGCCCTCAATCGTTCCCTCCTCCTGTACTAGGGAATGAATCTGTTTTTTTCCTGTGTCTACCATTGGCAATACTGTGGAAGTAGCGAGTATTCGAATCCCCTTCAAGGATGAATTGTGCTTTGAAACGTTGATACCATTTTAACTCTTTCTCATGCAAAAGTTTTGCTAACTCCGCATTAGATTGGCTCTTAAGCTTAATTTCTTGTGCCGATAATAGCTGAACTTCTGCTAATGCCTCTAAAGCATCAATTATCGAGGATAGTCGTATCTTTTCTTTTTATGTAAACTAGTAGTGTGACGAGCCCAACCAACAAGATGTGTGCGTAAAGCCCGGATCTTGTTGTTCCATCGCTGGATAGGTGTATTGCCAATAACTGGTTGTTCCCAAATTCTTTTGACCATCTCATGAAATCCCTCACGATGTAACCATCCAAGTTCAAACTTGAACCGCTGTATCATGTATCATGTATCATGTAGCCACTACATGTATCATGTATAAAGCACAACACAAAAAATGTGTGCCTCATATGAACAGAGCACATAATAAACTTCCAAGAGTTGGAACTAAAAGATCAAGAGAAATGTACAATCAGTATAGTTCTACTTATCGGTAGGTATTTTAGACCAACCCTTGAAGTGAGAATGATGCATGGTTTAATCATTGGCACATGGATCACACACAATAGAAATAGATTTGTGTTCTAGAAATATCACATTCTTGTATTCCAGGTCTTTAGACTTCTTGCCCACCAAATATCATATCTCAGCTCAGCAATATAACACAACATATTCTGACATATTCATCTCGTCTTACAATGCACACATATATTTGACATTAAACTTAAACTTGCCTAAGAGCGTGAGCACATGTAGTTATTCGTTTACATTAGTTCTCTAATATCCCTAATGTATCGGAGGCGGAGCCTTGTGTTCACGCAGTACAAGTTGCCTTCGTAATAGCTTAGGCATTAGTCCACATTTTACTTCTCGAGTAAACTGAGATAACTCGGTAAATCACAACATGTTAAGTACTGGTACCAGTGGCGGAGCCAGCGGGTGTTCCCTGGCACACCCAGAAATTGTGTGATTTTGTTTTTGAGTAGTTCATATGTCATGTAACATGCAGTAAAAAAAATCAAAATCCTAGTAAAAAAAGAAAAGTCCACCCGGGTGTCGTGGGTTTGTCACGTCAGATGTCATGGATGACTTCGTAGGTGTGGGATTTGCGCGAGTCAATCGTTTCCGAGCTTGGGATCGCAGGAACAAGGACGAACACAGATTTACCCAGGTTCGGCCCCTCAATGTGAGGTAAAGACCTACTTCCTGCCTACCCTAGATTGGTATTGATATGATATATGTGGTGTTACAATGGAGGCGATCCGATCTGGGAACTCGCCGTAAGAGCTAAGGTTTTAGGGCTTGATAGCTTGACCCCGTCTAAGTCATGCAAGTCCTCTTTATATACACAGAGGCTCGCTAGATTACAAAGGAAACTTCCTCCACAAGGAATACATCGACCGGAACCTACTTGGAGACTAACTTCTCCTCACGTCTTCCGGGATAGGTCTTTTAGATCCTTCTCCTTGTGTCGGTGCGATACTGGGCTTGCTTCCATGTAGGCCCTTTCTGGTGCGAGTAAAGTAGGTCGCACTTATCAACATGGGCCGCGGGTTAATCCACAAAGTATTCCCCCGACATTAGCCCCCAAGATTGGTTAGGACTTCACGGTGAGGATCCTCTAGTTACTTGAGGTAGTTGTTGAGCCGCATTGTGAGCGTTCTGACTAATCTCTGATTGATGCGATTCAAAGCCGCGACTCACTTGCGTGACTCATCCTTTCCATCTGAAATATTCTGTTTCCTTCAATTGCGGACCGTTCCTCATTCTGCGGGCGCAAATTGTTTCGTTGATCTCGGGCATCCCAGTTATAAGCTGCGGCGGCCTAGGTCAATATTCACTTGCCTCTGCTCTCTCCTTGCTTCCAGCCGCGCCGCCGTCTTCCTCAATCGAGCTTAGCCCCCGATCCAATCTTCTCGCAATGGCGCCCAAGGCAAAGCCATCCGATGATAAACGCAATATCTCCTGCAACTGGGAAGGATCCTGGGTAACGGAGCAAACTCTTGCGGATCTCGCCGATGCTGGTTTCTTGCCGCCGAAGGAGGACAACGTCTGGCGGGCGCCAGGTGATGAGATCGAGCCGCGCCCCCAGCCCAACGAACTGGTGATGTTCGTGGAGCATGTGGAGCGTGGATTCACGCCGCCCAGCTCCCTCTTCTTCCGCAACCTGATGCAATGCCTAGGCCTCCGTCTTCATGACATTGGACCTAACTCAATGCTCCAGGTGAGCAATTTCCATGTACTGTGCGAGGACTACCTCGGCATATCCCCCAATATCGATCTGTTGCTGGCCTCCTTTTCTTGCAATAGCCAGCTCGTCTCCAAGGGTGGCGCCTATGTCCAGGTCGGCGCCATCTCTCTACAGCGCCATAGAAACTCTTGCCTTCCCAAGCTAGCCCTGGCGAATCGACCCAGGGCTTGGCAAAAGTCTTTCTTTTACTGTCAAGACACTTCTCCGGAGGGCGAAACTCGCCTCCCCACTTGGTCCAATTCTCTTTTCGTGCCTTCTGAGGCACTAAAATCCAAACCTCGGGATGCCGCAGCATCCTTCATAAATGAATCGCTGATCAAGGTCCGCGCCTTAATTGGTCATGGCCTTACTGGCCTTGATCTTCTTTCTTGCTGGACGAAGTGGCGCATCCAACCAGTGGGTCCCCGTCAACGGTCCTTCCTTGAGTGCTCTGGCACTTCTGCCGATGTTGATCACGTCAAGGCCGCTAACTGGGAGCCTGAAGACTGGGTGGAGTTTGTCGCCCGTGTGACTGAGGAGAAGAATATCTCCTTTGACAAGGTGGGGATCGCCCCTTTTAGTGTTAACAACAAGCCTTTTGAGGTAACCCTCCTGCTCTAGTCCTTTGTCCTTATAGTAGAATTGTCCTTCTTTTTGATACTAAGATCTTTCTTTTCCTGTACCAGGCTGATGAGAACTACTGGTCGCTTCCCCCGGCTGATGTGGGCATTGCTGCTCCCAAGCGTGCCGCGAAGAAGAAGTTACTGCCCACTTTAGAGGGCAGTGTGGTTGCTAACATCCCATCTGTTGCTACTGCGGCTTCAGATGGTGAGGATACTGATCTGGAGGAGGACGACAGTCCTGTGCCAGCCGCGAGCCCTCCTGCGGCTGATCCAACTCCCCGCAGGGCCTCAAAGAGACTGTCCCGGGAGGAGCCAGAGCTTAACGCTCTGGAAAATCCTGAAGTCATCAAGCGTCGCAAACCTGCGTTGGGTGCGACTCCTCCTGTTGCCAGGCATGTGCTTAGGACCACCGCCTCGGCTGAAGAAGAAGACATGAGACCCCACTCTAGTAATTTTCACTGCCTTGGCATCCTAACTGCATATTCCTTCATTTCCTTTTATTAACATCTGGACCTCTGATTGTAGACTCAGGGTTCCAAGGTGTGTCATCGCCGTCAAGCGACGGCCTTATGGCCTCTGTGAAGATGGCTCCAGAGTTAGTAACTTTCTTTCCTCTCATAGCATTTTTCTTCTGCCGCGTGTGCTTCTTTCTTATATAATTGTCTTGTTCTTGCAGAGCTGCGGTTGATGCTACAACCGCTACTAATCTGGGAGTTGTCTTCGAGGCTGCGGTTGAGGCACCTAAGGCACTTGCGGCTCATACTGCCATGGTGGAGGGCATGGCCACCACTGATGACTTGGCTTCATCGCCTGCCCCTAACACGGCTGCCCAGGAGGTGGCTCTGGAGGATGGGACAGATCCCCTCATTGCCCAAGACACAGAGGAGGTGGATCCCACAACCGCAGTCGTGGTGGCTAAGGGTGCGGAAGCACCGCTGGTTGAGTCGCCAGTGGCTGTTAATCAGAAGTCGTCTGTGCTGCGCCTTGAGGTTGCCTCCTCTTCCTCATCGTTGAGCCGCGCTGAACAGCTGTCGCAGGCCATCATTGCTTCAAGCGACAAACAAGCCGCAGAGCTCCGTGAAGCACTCTCCAATTTATCTGTGGCTTACAAGGTAATAATTTCTCTTATCCTGTCTGTCCCTAGCCCCCAAGGATCAAGGTCTGCTTTGACGTAAAGGGGGACTTGGTACTTCTTGTAATTGTTGTCTTTTATAATAACTTCTCACAAATTACTGCAAACTTCTCCACTGCCCTTTATCTATTGATCTTCTGTCTTTTAGGAAGAATTATATACTGTGACTGCGGAGAAGCTTGCTCTGGAGAAGCAATTGCAGGAAACTCCCTCTGAGCTTGAGAGTCTGCGCAAACTCCTTCTCCAACGCGAGGCTGAACTGAAGGAAAAAGACGCCAGAATTGGCGATCTTACTGATGAGAGCTACAAGCTATCTGAACAGGCCAAGGCCACTGAGCTGCGGCTTAAATTTTTGAAGAGAAGTCTCATGAGAGGATCCAGCAGCAAGATTGTTAAATCAACGCCCAGAAGGATGCCATTACTCAAGCCAATGAGGATGCGCGGCTTAAATCTGTGGAGATTGGGCGCCTTCAAAAGGAGCTGACGAAGGTATCGAATGCTTCCAACCTTGTCCATGGCAAGGTGTGCATCATGACGCAGGAGCTGGCTGGTATGTTCTGTTAGACCTCTGCTTCGTTTGTGATATTGAACTCTTGTGTATGCCTCTGTACTTACTAGTGGGTGCTTTATTCCAGGCGAGGATTCTTCATTACTTAACCATAGCACCCAGGAGCAACTTGACCACAACTGCGAGTTTGCGCGCAAAGATGTCAATGCTATGAAGAAATTATCGGCTTGCCTTCTGCCAACCAAGGATGTCCCTGCCGATGCTGAAGGACTATTGAAGAGCTGCTCAAAGTGCCTCAGTACTTCTTAGACTGGAAAGAATCTTCGGCTCGCTCTGGCGCGGCTCATGTGCTTGCATTGGCTAAGACATATGATCCATCCTTCGATGCTGCCAGGGTTGCGCAAGGCAGGCCTCCAAAGAAGATGGACGGCACCGTGCTGACACCCTCGGAGTATGCGGCAACATGTGGCGGAGAATGACTCCCACGAAACAGGGATAGTCAAGCTCACGAAGAGAGTTCGTGTAAGGGGCTGAACACGTTGGTCAAACAACCCTCAACCTGCACGGCGACGGTGCTCGTCGAGCAAGTGGAGGGACATCACGACAGAGATGAACACCAGCCCGTACCCAGGTTCACGGCCCTCGTGTGGAGGTAATACCGCTACTCCTGCTTGTCTGTATTGCACTTCTTGTAGAGGTTACAGTACAATGAGCTTGCCGAGGGCTCGCTTTTGGCAATGGTGTACACAAGGAAGGAAAGCTATGGTCTTCTTCCTTGCGCGTAAGTGGCTATGCTGGAATGAGAATGCGATCCTTTGCTACGGTGCTGCTCGTCCTCCTTTTATAGGCGCCCCATGCTCCCTCCCTGCGCTTGCACTATGGTAGGGCTGTCACGTGGCGCAGAAGGTGGAGCGCGGTGCACCGCAGACCGGTTGTCCATGGACGCGGTCCATGGGCAAAAAGCTGACTCCTGTAGCAGAGTAACCACCGTCCATGCAGGACGGCCAGCTGGGCTACAGAGGAACGTGGGCGTGCCCACGATGACGTTGGCCTTGGAGTGTAGCGCCAGCCGGTCCCCTTATCACCAAAGAGGAAACCCTTGTAGTCCGGTGCGGATGGCACAGCTTTGTTGACCCCTTTAATCAGTAAAACGGCAACTGCAGCGTCGTCGTCACCGTGCGCAGGGGCGCGCGTCACTCTGCGGCCGCTGCAGAGCCCATGTGCGCTCTGCAGGGGTTGCTTTGCAGCAAAGCGATCTCCACGAGGTCTTGAGCGCCCTGTAGAGAATTCGGCGTTGACCTCTCCCCAGGGGAGATTTCCTTGAAGAGGGCAGTAGTGGATATGGCCTCCGCAGGCCTCTGCTGCCTCAAAAGCCCTCGCGAGGCAAGTCGCCTCGTGAGGCTCTCCAAGCCGTAGGCTTGGTCCTTAGCGAAAATTCGCCATCAAATGACGAAGGTCGTAGAGGACAGGCCCAGCACACCCTGGATTTCACTGGGCCGACAGTAGCCCCTGGGCCCATGATGGGCACGATGTAGTCCAAAGGACGCAGGCGAATCGTCATGGGCCCAAAGTGTCCGGCCGGCCTGAGACACGTGTAGGGCAGTTACGCCGCGACGACACGTTCTCCTCGGAGACGATGGGCGTAGTGGGGGGTCCCACCACGTCTCGGGAACTGCTCTGAGGGGAATAAAGCCTGCAGCGCCAGTTCAGGCAGCAGTTACTGCATCATTTGCGCGCCCGTCTCCTCGCTCTTGACGTCTGCGCTCCTGTGCTTCCGGCGCTCTTCCTCCTTCGCCATCCTGCGGCAATGGCGCCCCAGAAAGCCTCCGCGGCCTCGAAAGGCAAGGCCGTGGCGCAGGGCGGCGAACCTGCCGCGGCGCAGCAGGTCGGCGACTTCGAGCCGGCTCTGACTGCTTCCGCTTCAAGAAGAAAGCGCAGCTGGAGAAGGTGCGTGACATGGCGGCTTCAGCGACCAACGAGCACGGTGCTACGGTGCTTAAGACGGCAGACAACTCCTTCGCGGCTTTTACCCCATCTTCATGCATGCCGTATTCGCCGGCTCGTGCCACCCTTCTCCGACTTCTTCCTGGCGGTCCTGGAGCGCTACCAGATCCAGGTGCTTCATCTGCATCCCAACTCCATCCTCGTCCTCGCCATCTTCGCCTACCTCTGCGAGGCATACATCGGCATCCCACCCTCGGTGGACCTCTTCCGCAGCTTCTACGCACTCCGGTTCATGGCGAACATGGAGCGGTCAGGGTGCGTGTCCTTCCGTATCACCGAGGGCATGAAGGGCACATACATTCCCATCGCGCGGAACGGCGAGAACATTGTGACCAATGTGACGAAGAAGGTGGAGGACTTCCGCAAGCGCTGGTTCCTCATGAAGTTCGGAAGTCGGAGCACCTTCTTCGACCTGCCCGAAGCGCCTCCGACAAAGAGGGTGAGCTGGTCTTCTAAGGCACTCAAGGGAGCCGCGCTCGGCCTCGTGATGAGGCGCTTGAAGGACCTCCGCGAGGCTGGCCTCACCGGGCAGATGGTGGCCAAGGACTTCGTGAAGCGCCGCATTACTCCGCTCCAGAGGCACGCGGACGCAATGTGGCTATACTCCAACCAGAGGGACAAAATGCGCCTAAGCGCAACCCTCTTCACGCAGCAGGAGGTGTGCACCATCATGGAGACACTCTTCACGGCTCCAGATATCGCCAAGCCCGGCGATAAGGCGGTCCCGCTCCACAGGATCAATCTTGGGCGCTGCGTCTCGCTCGTGCAAACGATGCCGAAGTTCGACCGGTGGGGCCTGGTGCCCAAGGGACATGCGGGGCCTCGCGAGGATCCTGAGTCTGCGGCGCAGGGGGCGCTAGCTGAGGGCGACGAGGAGACGATGGTTACGCCTATGGAATCCGACGCAGGCGCAACCGCGCCTCGGGAGGCTCTGCCTCTTCAGCGGAGAGCTCGAGCACCTCGAAGAGCGCGGCGCCTGAAGCTGAGACCCATGAGGCCTCCTCAGGCAGCAGCGGCCAGTTCGTGGTCGCTCCCTCGCAGCGTGCTGAGGGGTACGAGGAGAGCGACGATGACAGAGCTTCATCAGGCCACTGCGAGCCCCGCTCCAAGGCCATTCATGACCGAGCCGCCGGGAGCCCAGCGGGCATTTCCCTCAAGAGGAAAGCCGAGGCTGCTCTCGAGGGGTCCGGCGCCGGAGCCGCGCCACCGAGGCCGTGGCGGTCGTCAAACACGGTGTGGGTCGATTCCCGCGCCAAGATATCTGGGTAAGAACCGACCCCCTTTTCTGTTTGAGCTTGTTCTTGCGTAGGATTCTTGAGGAGTTTTTTAGCTTTTGCCTCTCCAGGGCCCCGAGGTGCCAAAAAGGCGGAGACTTCAGAGGCTTGGAGAGATCCCCAGCGCTGCAGCGGCGTCTGCAGCGTGTACAGTCGACGAAGCGCCTCCTGAAGGCACTGCTTCATCTCCTGAGCTGCGGCACCGCCTCCTGAGGCAGAGGAGCACTGCGAGGAGAAGGAGGGGGAGGCAGAGGTGACGACGCCTCCACCTATGTGGCCTGACGTCTCCCCCATGTGGCCGGAGGGGACGTCGGAGGTGGATGCGGCGAGGTTCACGCCGCTGGCGAAGGAGCGTGCCGCGGTGACTGGGGCGTCCGCGGGAGCGTGCACTGACGTCAAAATGGAGGAGGCCGCCGCGTCATCGCCCCCACCGAGCCCGAAACTTGGAGAGGCCACAGCGGACTCTGAGGCCACTGAGGAGGCGGCCTCAGCTAAGAAGGCCAACCCTGTCCCTGGAGAGGAGAACGCTCCCCAGGGGCAGAAGAGTGACGGGGTTGATGGGGAATGTGCCCCGAACCTCCAGGAGGCCTCCAGCGCGGGAGGCGAGGGGGTTCTCATCAAAGCCCCCTGAAGGCCCCTTGTGTGGACGAAAGAGGGCACTAGTAGGAAAACCATTATAGGTAGGCTGTATTCTGTGGCGCACCCCTAATTGGTGCACCACAGAAATATAATTTTGTGGCGCACGAGGCCTGGTGCGCCACAGAAATGTGACTTTCTGTGGCGCACGTGGCCAGGTGCGCCACAGAAATATGACTTTCTGTGGCGCACCAAGCCAGGTGCGCCACAGAAAGCCACATTTCTGTGGCGCACGAAGCCAGGTGCGCCACAGAAAGTTATCCAGGGGGCAGGTAAAAAATTGAAAAAAAAAATTTGTGGCGCACCAGGCTGGTGCGCCACAGAAAGTTGACATTCTGTGGATTTCTGTGGCGCATGCCATGGTGCGCCACAGAAATAAAAATTTAGTGGCGAGGATTCTGTGGCGTACCCAGCAATTTGGCCGGGTGCGCCACAGAATGTTGATTTGGTGCGCCACTAATAGTGGTTTTCCCACTAGTGGGGGGCTCACAACAGAGCCCCCAGGCGCGCATTGAGGCCACTCGGAGCCCAAGGCTAGACGCTCTGGAATCTTCGGCAGGCGCCAGCGTTTCCAGGCCCTCTGGCGAGCCATGGGCCTTAGTTCTGCGGGGGCGGCGCCCCATTGCAGCTCGCCGTGGGGCTGTCCTCCTCTCGGCAAGGGAAATTCTCGACGGGCTTGAGGCCCAGCTTGTCGAGGAGGATCGCTCCAGGGCGGAGGAGGACGCCGACCTTGCGCGGGGCTGGGCTTGTCTTCATGAGACCGTGGAGAACTGCCGCCGAAAGAACAAGCTGCCCAGGCACAACGCGAGGCAGCGCTGCGCTCTGCTGAGGAGATCCGCATCAGCGTGGTCCGCGAGGTCGAGGAGACCCTTGCGGACCTGGGTGCTAGGCGCGAGGCTCTCGAGGCAGAGACCGAGGCCAAACACCAGGAGCTGGCGGCGCGCGAGGCGGCGTCTCCGCCAAGCACAAAGAGCTTCTAGATCGCGAGGCGGGATCGTTGCCGAGTCGAAAATGTGCGGCAGAGTTTGGAGAAATTCCGTGAGAGCTTGAGCATTCGCGAAGACTTGATCGTGCAGCGCGGAGTTGAGCTCGACGCCCGCGAGACCGAGGCGCGCAAACGCGAGAACAGGTTGAGCAGATCGAGAAGGATCAATCCGCGCAGCGGGAGCACCTGGAAGCCCGCGAGAACAAGGTCACTCAAGACGAGGAGTTCTACCAGAAGCGCCTTGTGCAGACCAACGAGAACCTTCGCAAAAAGGAGGAGAAGATGGCGGAGGAGTCTGCGACGAAGGAGAAGCTCTTTCGCGACAGCTGTAGAAAAGACTTCGCGGATAAGGCCAAGAAGCAAGAGGATCGCTTCACGAAGAGACGCAAAGAGCTTGAGGCTCGCGTCAGGACCTTGAGGCCCAGAAGAAGCGATTCGACTCTCGCCTCCAGGCTGCCGCGGAGGCTCGGGCGCGCGGGAGCAGAACTTTGCCTCTTTGATGGCTGACATGAAGGAGTTGACCGCTCAGGTGGGCCCTGTCGTGGAGCGCGCTGAAGAGGCTGAGCATCGCGTGCAGGCGGCACAGGTCTTGACGCAGCAGCGGGAGCGCATGTTCCAATCCTTGGTGACCCGGGGGAACACTCTCGCGGGGCAGCTAGGAGTGGATGCCCTGCTGTTCCCGTCATGGGAACGCTGACGCCGCCACATACCTCGCCTACTTCGATCAGCTCTTCTCCGCTCGAGGGCCCTGTGGCGGAACTTGGCGACGTTGTTGATGAGGAGTGCCGCAAGCTCTTGACCGTGGCGATCGATCGCGTCTTCGCCAACCTCCAGCGCCTTCACCCGGCTTCGACTACGAGTCAGTGACCGAGCCCATCGAGGGGACCAAGCCTGGGAGCTCTCCAACTTGGTTCGAGAAGAAGTCAACGATTACGTCGACCGCTTCAAGAGGGTTGAGGCGGAGCAGGCCGCTGAGGAGGATGAAGGCGCCGAAGAAGAGAAGGCTGAAGAGGACGGCGATGGTGAACCCTCTGCCTAGGCCACTCCTGCAACAAGATGCGCTTGGCGCAATTATCTTTGTTTTAAGACTTGTTTTAATTCACGCTGGCTTGTAAGATACTTTGATCGTATGCAAACATGTGTGTGTGTGCCCCTCGAAGGGCCTTTTATCCCTGTTCCATGTCTTTCTTCGCTCTACGTCGTCAGGACCCATCTCTTTGCGCTATGACACCGCCGCTGCGGTATGCCGGAGCGTGACTCGGCAAGGCCGGGGGGTGTTTAAGGCTTGGAGAGGTAAGGGCTCTCGAGTCGCGGTGCTCGAGGGCTCCCCTTTGACGCACAAGCAGTCCATGGAGTGTGAGAGAGAAAAAACCGCTCGAGGGCGACAGGTGCCGTGAGAGGGAGAAAAACTCTGAGGGCGCGAGCGCTAGACTTAGCTTGGCGAGACTTTGGCCTCGTAGAGGGCGTTGGCTTCCCTGATGGTGCGCTCCCTCTAGGGGTCGGAGCGTGACTTCTCGACCTTGGGGAGGACTCTTGTTCCCTGTATTGGTTAGAGAGGCAAACCCAAAGCAGGCACATGGTAGTAAACACTCATGCGCGCTTATAGGCTTCCTCATGGGTATCTCGCGAGGAGAGTAAGTACCAAGGTCCTTTGGTGAGGTGGCGTGTTTTGGGAGCAAGCCCATGGGCCAGAGCTCTTTGGGGAGGTAACAGGCGTGAGAGCGTGCTCACGTGCTAGAGCTCGGATCCTTTGGATTTTGCGGTGCTGTTGGGGTGCTCTTGAGGCACAGTCACCGTACTCAGCCCCCGCTCGCGAGGTGCGCATGGGGAAGAATATGAGCGCGAAATGAACTAAGATGATGAAAAGTAAAACTCACCACCAAAATATTACATAGCGGCGCCTCAGCGCAATGTTTCATTGAGAAACGAATTGGTTCATTACACTTGGTGTGACCAAGATAAAGTTTTCCATGTCGAGGCATGGGGACCACATTCAGTGGCTGAGACTCTTCACGGCCTGCGGCGGCACGTAATCAGGAGAGCTCAGAGGGGCTGGCCCTCGGGAGGAGAAGCTTTTGTGAAGCTTGGAGGTGAAGTTGTGTGCTTCCCTCTAGAGACAAAAAATGTCTGGCGTGACTATGATCACGGGTAGAACTTGCGTAGATGCGCGATGTTCCATGGATTCTTGACCGGAATGCCGTCCTCCGTTTCGAGGCGTACCGCGCCAGGCCTGGCGATGTGTGAGACCCTGTAGGGGCCTTCCCACATTGGCGAGAGCTTGTGGAGACCTTCCCTGGAGAGGATTCTCCTGAGGACGAGGTCGCCTGTCTCGAGAGTGCGCGGACGTATGTGGCGGCTGTGGTAGCGTCGCAGGTCTTGCTGGTACTTGGCTGCCCTGAGGGCGGCACGGCGGCGCAACCCGTCAAGGAGCAGCAGGTCGTCGCTGTGGAGGTCTGCTTGATCGTCCTCGTTGAAGGCAAGGACCCGTGCGGATCCATGCTTGATCTCTGTGGGGAGGACTGCTTCAGCTCCATACACGAGGCAAATGGCGTCTCACCAGTGGGCTTCGTGGGGTTCGTGCGGATGGACCAGAGCACGGACGGGAGTTCGTCTATCCAGCCCTTGCCGTAGCCCTTCAGGCGATTGAAGCTTCTTGTCTTGAGGCCCTTGAGGACCTCAGCATTTGCTCGCTCGGCTTGGCCGTTGCTCTGTGGGTGAGCCACCGAGGCGAAGCAGAGCTTGGTGCCGAGGCTCTCGCAGTAGGCCCTGAAGATGCCGCTGGTGAATTGTGAGCCATTGTCGGTGATGATGCGATTAGGCACACCAAAGCGGCAGACCAGGCCTCTGATGAATTTTACTGCTGCCCTGGCCGGTATGCTGCGCACTGCTTCAACCTCTGCCCACTTGGTGAACTTGTCGACTGCCACGAAGAGGAAGCGGTAGCCCCCTTGTGATCTCGGGAAGGGTCCCAGATGTCAGCCCCAGACCGCGAAAGGCCACGAGAGCGGGATGGTTTGGAGTCCCAGTGCAGGCTGATGGACTTGCTTGGCGTGGAACTGGCACGCATCGCAAGACTGGACGATGGTGGTGGCATCTTGAAGCACTTGGGGCCAGTAGAAACCGCTCCTGAAGACCTTGCCTGCCAGGGTGCGTGCAGAGGAATGGTGGCCACACTCTCCACTGTGAATGTCTCTGATCAGCATGCGGCCTTCCTCGGGGGGGACGCACTTGAGTGCAATTCCATTTGGGCGCTTGCGGTACAGGTCTCCCTCGAGGATGTAGTATGACTTGGCTTGTCGAGCCACTCGTTCTGCCTCCGCGTCTTCTTCAGGAAGGACTCCCTTCAGCAGGTAGTCTTTGAGTTCGTCAACCCAGCCTGTCTCTTGATGCACCATAGCCAGCAGCAGACGCTCCCCTGAGGATGGACCGCAGTTGGGTGCCCCACCTACAGGAGGTGGTGGGAGTACTTCGTCTGTGCTTGCGGCTGCTGCTTCTTGTGGCTGCTTTATGGACGCCTTGGAGAGTCTCTCTTCAAAGACGCCGGCCGGCTGGGCCTGCCTTCGTGATGCTCGCTTGGCGATGTCATCTGCCTCTGGTTCTCCTTTCGCGGGATGTGCATGAGCTCCATGCCCCTGAAGTGCTTCTCGAGCTTGCGGACCTCTTCAAGGTAGGCGGCCATGTGGTCGTCTTTAGGCGTGTAGCTCTTGTTGGAGAAGTTAACCAGGAGCTGGGAATCACCCTTTATGAGTAAGTGCTTGACGCCAAGGGCGATTGCGGCTCTGAGCCCGGCGAGGAGGCCCTCGTACTCGGCGATGTTGTTGGAGATCTTGTCTATTGTGAAGCACAGCTGGATGGCGTAGTAGAGCTTGTCACCTTTTGGTGAGGTTAAGACAACGCCAGCCCCACCATTGCGGCAGGCGAAAGCTCCATCGAAGTGCATGGTCCAGTGGCTTGGCATTGTATCTCCCGATGACGCGGTTTCTTCTTCGCGAGGCTCTTCAGGAGTTGGGTCTGTCCACTCGGCGACGAAATCCGCCAGCGCTCTCCCTTTTATGACTCTTGTGGTGTCGAAGCGCAAGTTGAATGGCTGCAGCTCAATGTTCCATCCTGCGACGCGGTCAGTAGCGTTGGGGTTGCGCAGGATCTGCTCCAGGGGGAAGGACGTGACCACCGTGATGGGGTGGCCCTGGAAGTAGTGGCGCAGCTTCCTGGAGGCGATGAGTAGCGCGAGGAGGAGCTTCTGCTGCACTGGGTACCGCTCGCGAGCATCTCGCAGTACAGTACTGACGAAGTAGACTGGATGCTCGACGAGGGTCGTTGATGGTGCGGCAGCGTCGGCTCCCTCGAGAGGCTCCTCAGGACCTTTGGCGAGGTTTGCCTGTGGAGGAGCCTCGGCAGGGGCTCGTGGAGGACTCGACTTGAGGCTGTGGGCCTGGCACTGGGTCTGGAGAGACTGTTCCTCGTCGGGAGGTTCTGGACTTGGTGTGGCAGTGCTTTTCTTGGGGAGAACTGGCTCTTCTCTTTCCACCACCAGGACGGCGCTGCAGTTTGTGGAGTGGCTGCTAGGTACAGCTTCAGATGCTCGCCTGCCCTGGGGGCTACCATGACTGGTGAGCTAGCCAAGTATTTCTTCAAGTCCTCAAATGCTTTCGCCTCTGGAGTCCACTTGAAGGTGCCGGATTTCTTCATGATCTTGAAAAATGGCAAGGCTCTCTCGCCGAACTTGGAGATGAAGCGGCCTAAGCTGGCCATGCATCCTGCTAGGCGCTGCATGTCCTTGAGGCGGCGAGGTGGCTGCATGTCTTCTATAGCCTTGATCTTGTCAGGGTTTGCTTCTATGCCGCGGTGGGACACGAGGAACCCGAGGAGCTTGCCTGAAGGCACCCCGAAGACGCACTTGGCGGGGTTTAACTTGATGTTCACCTTGCGCAGGCTGGCGAAGGTTTCCTCGAGATCCTTCAAGAGAGTGTCTCCCTCGCGAGACTTGACCACGATGTCGTCGACATAAGCTTCTGCATTTCTTCCCATCTGAGCCCCCAAGGCGATCCTCATGAGCCTCTGGAAGGTGGCGCCGGCATTTTTCAGGCCAAAGGGCATGCAAGTGTAGCAATACACACCACAAGGGGTGAGAAATGCTGTTTTCTCCTCGTCTTCCTTGGCCATTTTGATCTGGTGGTAGCCTGAGAAGGCATCCAGGAAACAGAGGAGATCACAGCCGGCGGTGGAGTCCACAATCTGGTCTATCCTTGGCATGGGGTATGGATCCTTGGGGCAGCCTTGTTACGTCTGTGTAGTCGATGCAGAGCCGGCCTCCTCCATTGGGTTTTGGGACAACCACACCGTTGGAGAGCCAAGTGGGGTGGGCAACTTCTCGAATGATGTCTGCTGCTTTCAGCTTCTCTACTTCTTTGATGATGAACGCTTGCTTCTCGGGGGCTTGTTTCCGCGCTTTTGCTTTACAGGGCGTGCGTCTGGACACACGGCTAAGTGGTGCTCGATCACCTCCCTTGGTACACCGGACATTTCTGACGGAGTCCATGCGAACATGTCAGAATTTGCCCGAAGGAAGGCGACGAGCGCGCTTTCCTATTTGGGAGGCAAGCCAGCGCCTATGGTGACGCTAGCCCCCGAGCCCTCAGCCCCCGAGCCGCTGGTGCTCAGCGACACCTTCTTTGTAGATGCTTGCTCTTGAGTGAACAGTTGTTTCTTCTTCTTGGGCCTCTCGAGAGGCTCCATGTCCTCGTCAGCGGGGAATGCCATGGCAGCGGCCTTGTAGGCGATCTCGACAGCGCGCGTGGCGTCCTGTACGTGACCACGTATGGTGATGGTGCCACCGCTGCCAGGGATCTTGACCATGTTGTAGGCGTGGTGCGTGACGGCCATGAACTTCGCGAGGGCGGGGTAGCCGAGGATGGCGTTGTAGGGCAGGCCAATGTGCGCGACGTCGAAGTCAATTAGCTCGGTGCGGTAGTTCTCCTGCGTGCCAAAAGTGACCGCGAGCCTCACTTGCCCCAGAGGCGAGATTGAGCCGCTGGTGACCCCGGTGAAGGGCCTGGAGGGCATGAGCCACTCGTAGGGCACTTGAAGCGTCTCGAAGGTCTCGACAGAGATGACGTTTAGGCCTGCACCCCCATCAATGAGCGTCTTGCCGACGGCGATGTTGTTGATGGTGGGGGTGCACACCAACGGGAGGGTGCCCACAGTCTTTGTAGACTTGGGGTGATCTTTGGCGTCGAAGCGCTCCGTTGAGCTCGCAAGCGAACTGCTTGAACTGGTTGTTCGACTTGGGCGCCTGGGATTCTCCGAGGATGCATGCCATGGCACCCTTGGGGGCCTGGTAGCCTCCAGGCTCTTCGTCGGGCAGATTGTTGTTCTTCTCGGCGGCATTCGCCTGAGTTCCCTGAGGCCTCTGGAATTTGCCCTTGCGTCCACCTTTGCGGTAACCACGACCTCTGCCGCGGCCACCGCTGCCTTCTTGTTGCTCACGCTTCTTGCTCAGCTGCTTGAGGTCATAGCAGTTCTCCGTCGCGTGGCCACGCCTGTTGTGGTAGATGTAGAACGGGCGGTTGTCCACCTTTTTCTCGCCAGCCTCTGGAGAGTCCTCGCGAACATGCTTGGCATCAGGTTCTGTTGCCAGGACTGCGGTAGGCTTGCGCTTTATCTTGTCACGCCTCTTCTGGGTCTTGGATCCCTCGACAGGGTCGTCTGTCGAGCCCACCTTGATGAAGAGGAGCCCTTCTTCTGCCTTGGCGCATTTGTCTGCGATGTCGAAGAGCTTCACCATGGAGGAGAGGGTATCATGGATGCCGAGCTTCTCGAGCATCCTGTGGTTGGTGACGCCCTCTCTAAAGGCCGCAATGACATGTGAGTCCGGGATGTTTGGAATCTTGTTGCGGACTTGGCTGAAGCGCTGGATGTACCTGCGGAGGGTCTCGCCAGGCTTCTGGCGCACAGCTCGCAGGTCATTGTAGGTGAGGGCGCGCTCGTACGTGCCCTTGAAGTTCGCAACGAACTGCTGGCAGAGCTCCTCCCATGAGTCAATGGAGTCCTCGGGATGATTCAGGAGCCACGACAAGGCGGAATCCTTGAGAGCATGGGAGAACCAGTTGGCCATGACCTTGTCGTCTCCCCCCGCAGCTTGGATGGATGTGGTGTAGAGCTGCAAGAACTCGATGGGGTTGTCCGTGCCGTCGTAGCCCTTGGGTAGGTCAGGCCTGAACTTCTGTGGCCAGACGACGCGATGCAGGTTGCGGGTGAAGGTTCCGCAACCTGTGGCGTATGAGGCGACGCCACCCTGAAGAGCACGGCGGTTCTGTCGCCCTGCTTGGCCGATTTCCTCGACAATGCGCTTCTGGAGGTCCTTCTGGCGCTCCATCTCCACCCGCGCGTCTGGGGGTGTTCGCTGCACGATTTGGCAATCGCGCGGCGAAGACTCATGGGACGCGGCCTTGTGCGCCGCAGCTGGAGGTGGACCTGGCGGAGGCGGCGGAGGCGGCGGTGGAGGTGCGCCATGCGCGGTGGTTCCAGCGCATCCGGAGTTGTGGTGCACCAGAGAGCGCGACGCCGCAGGAGCAGCGCGCGGTGCTGCCGCGATGTCGACGAGGTGCTGGAGGCGGCCGAGACAGTTGTCGTGCGCCTCGGCGGTGGGGCGGTAGCGAAAGAGCTCCGTGGCCATGAGCAACGCGGTGTTCGGGCTGGGCGTTGGACGCCCAAGAGGGCAGGCGCTCTGGCGCTGGGACGGATGCGAGGACTCAGCGTCCTCGCCGTGCCCGTGGTGGCCGTCGTCGTCCTCGGGGTGCTCCACACGCGGTTCAGTGGTGTTGCGCCCCGTGGCGCGGCTGGCACGGGGACGGCCGCGAGGGTTGGTGGCGTTGGCAGCGGGCTCGGTGGTTGCCCTGCCTGATGCCCGCCGGGTGGCGCGAGCTGCACGAGTGTCCGCCATGGTGCAGAGGTCGATGAAGGTTGAAGACGCGCCTCAGCCCCCTACCTGGCGCACCAATTGTCGTAGAATGACTCCCACGAAACAGGGATAGTCAAGCTCACGAAGAGAGTTCGTGTAAGGGGCTGAACACGTTGGTCAAACAACCCTCAACCTGCACGGCGACGGTGCTCGTCGAGCAAGTTGAGGGACATCACGACAGAGATGAACACCAGCCCGTACCCAGGTTCACGGCCCTCGTGTGGAGGTAATACCGCTACTCCTGCTTGTCTGTATTGCACTGCTTGTAGAGGTTACAGTACAATGAGCTTGCCGAGGGCTCTCTTTTGACAATGGTGTACACAAGGAAGGGAAGCTATGGTCTTCTTCTTCCTTGTGCGTAAGTGGCTATGCTGGAATGAGAATGCGTTCCTTTGCTACGGTGCTGCTCGTCCTCCTTTTATAGGCGCCCCGTGCTCCCTCCCTGCGCTTGCACTATGGTAGGGCTGTCACGTGGCGCAGAAGGTGGAGCGCGGTGCACCGCAGCCCGGTTGTCCATGGACGCGGTCCATGGGCGAAAAGCTGACTCCTGTAGCAGAGTAACCACCGTCCATGCAGGACGGCCAGCTAGGGCCGCAGAGGAACGTGGGGGTGCCCACGATGAAGTTGGCCGTGGAGTGTAGCGCCGGCCGGTCCCCTTATCACCAAAGAGGAAACCCTTGTAGTCCGGTGCGGAATGGCACAGCTTTGTTGACCCCTTTAATCACCAAAACGGCAACTGCGGCGTCGTCGTCACCGCGCGCAGGGTCGCGCGTCACTCTGCGGCCGCTGCAGAGCCCATGTGCGCTCTGCAGGGGTTGCTTTGCAGCGAAGCGATCTCCACGAGGGCTTGGGCGCCCTGTAGAGAATTCGGCATTGACCTCTCCCCAGGGGAGATTTCCTTGAAGAGGGGCAGTAGTGGATATGGCCTCCGCAGGCCTCTGCTGCCTCAAAAGCCCTCGCGAGGCTCTCCAAGCCGTAGGCCTGGTTCTTAGCGAAAACTCGCCATCAAATGTCGAAGGCCGTAGAGGACAGGCCCAGCACACCCTGGATTTCACTGGGCCGACAACATGGAAGAGCATGCGAAGCCACGCGACTGAACTTGTGGACGAAGTGGACCTAGCGACCTTTCTGGGAAAGTATCATCCAGATGGGTCGAGATTCGAGAGATTACCCACGGCATCAACCGGCGTGGCTACTCCTCAAGAAAATAACTCCTCTCCAGGTGTGTCCAGCTCCTCAGCCCCCAAGCCGCAACTGATAAGCCTTCAAGCGAGCCTGCAACTGCTGCTCCTGCCAAGCTTGGTAAGCCACCGGTGCCTCCTACCCACAAGCCAAAAGCTGGGAAGAAGTGAGTAAAAAACAATGATATGGTGAAGTTAGCCCTTAGTGGCTTGTAATAATTGTTGAAATGATGTGTTAGCAACAATGTTTTATGATTATTAAGTACTCTCAGCAGTACAAGTTTCGACCAATAGTCTGGTCCTTATGATTTGTCTCGGTTTTCCTTACTTAGGCCCTTGCGCGGCTCAGTATTTCCTAGGAACATGTGTGTTCAGGGTCGAGAGCGACCATGATAGGCAATCAAGCTCGATTGACGCCACACCCCAGTACTTTGGCCGCATAATGCAAGTCACATCGAAGTGAAGGTTGAGTATAATCACGATAAATGCCACTCGTTTGGCGATTCCAAGGTAATAGGCCGCGCTCAGAAAGCTGCCTTACCCCCAAGGAACCAATGATTAGAAAATGAAAGATTCACAACTCAATTGGTAGTTTGAGGCGAAACGACAGCCACCTACATGGTAGGGGTGCCGGCTTTATTTCAAAATCATTATATGATACATAGGGTCGGTCGCGCCTGAGTGGTGACCAGAAATGATTCATGGGGTCGGTCGCGCCTAGGTGGCGACCAGAGATGATACAGGGGTCGGTCACGCCTGAGTGGCGACCAGATTTTTCATGCACAGGTACGGCCGCGCCTGAGTGGCGGCTAATTCCTGATACATGGGTTGATCGCGCCTAGGTGGTGATTCAATTTGATACATATGGTACGGTCGCGCCTAGGTAGCGACCGGAGTTGAGGTTTGAGCCCTGAGTGGCCAGCTTGATACTGTGAACCCTTGTTGGTTCTGTTGCGATCGTTGATGGCGACTCGCGGTGGTTGGGGTATACCCTTATTGCCGATGGCCTGCAGCTCTTGCCCTTCTTGCGGCTGTAATCTGAAGTCGCAGGTCAGGCAGGTGTCTTTTGGCTTCCACGATGTCATCAAAGTTTTGTTGCGGCCTAGGAGCAGGCGCATTTTCCGCGACGCAAGCGTCTCTGGCCATAGCCCTATCGCCTTCCTCGCATTCTTGTGCTATCTCTTTATTGCCATCTATTGTGATTACTCCCTTAGGACCAGACATTTTTAGCTTCAGGTGTACGTAGCACGGTCGAGCCATGAATTTTGCGAACGCTTCTCTGCCAAAGAGGGCATGGTATGGGCTCTAGAAATCTACAACCTCAAACCAGACGTACTCGCTTCTGAAGTTGCTTTGCGTCCCGAAGGCGACTTCCAGGTTGATTCGCCCCAATGGTTGAGCTGATACGCCTGGCACGACTCCGTGAAACGTCGTTCTGGATGGATGCAGCTGCTTTTCTTGGAGATTCATCCTCTTGAAAGTCTCATAGTACAATATGTTTATGCTGCTGCCTCCATCCATCAATACTTTGCTTAATTTGTATCCTGCGACTTGAGGGGCAACCACAAGCGCGAGCTTGCCTCCTTCATTTATTTCTCCTGGATGATCTTCGCGGCTCCAAACTATTGGTTGCTCGGACCACTTCAGCTACTGTGGTATGGCTGGTACTACGGCGTTAACAGCTTGGTTGCGTCGTCGCAGCTTCTGCTCACTCCTTGAGGTATTAACCACAATTATGTGATATTGACCCAGCTGCTTTGGGAACTGCGGTTGGTCTGGCTGTGGGTTCGGAGCAGCATTATGGTGGCCTCCGCTGTGATTGCCTCCTTCGTTGTTCTGATTGTTGTTATTCCCATTAAGTGGCTGCCCATCCTTCCGCTTTTTGTAATGGTAGCATTGCGCTTTTGTGTGGTTGGGTGGTTTTCCATCTTTTCCCACATGGATGTCACAGGGACGGTTGAAAACTTCTTCCAAGTTAACTGGGTGGAAATTTCTTCCTCTGCCACTACTTGGCTTGTAACGATTGTTCGTGTTTGCGACTAATCCCGAGTTTCCTTCCTCGTTCTTGCGCATGTTGTAACTCGCATTACTATTCCTCTCCATCAGATGCGTCCTTGGTCTTATCCGAACTTGCATACTTGTTAGCCGCTGTCATCACCTCGCTGAGGCTCTTGACTTTGTCCTTCATGCGACCCAGTTTGTGGACCAGCGGCTCAAACTTGCAGTTTTTCTCCACAACTAGGACGGCTGAGCTTGGAGGTATGTTGTCTGAGAAGTGTATAATTTCTGCCACTCTCCTCATCCAATGGCGGCTTGACTCGCCTTCCTTTTGCACGCAGCGCTCAAGATCTTCTATACTGCAGAGTCGCTTGCATGTTCCTTGGAAGTTCTTGACGAAAGCTTCCTTCATCTCATCCCAAGAATTTATTGAGTTTGGTGGTAGGTTTTGTAACCAAATGTGGGTTGTGCCTTCCAACATCATGTTTAGGTATCGGGCACAGATATCTTCAGATGCGTTGAGGATGCTCATGCCATCTCATAATTGTTGAGCCAAGTGACCGGGTCCATACTTGGGTTGTAATTCGCGACCTTGCGAGGTCCTTTGAAATCTGCAGGAAACGGCTCGGACCTGATCCTCTCGCTGAAGCAGACTGGACCTTTAAGTCACGATGATAAGTTGGATGGAGCTGGCCTCCCTGCCGGATTAACCATTGCACGCATCTGCACATCTTCTGCAGGTTGAACTTGTACCATCTGTTGGTTTTCCCTTTGTCGCCTGGCTGAACTTGAAGTCGCAACCTGTGGTGACTCGGGTCGGACGCTTCTTTCCGCAGTTTCTCTACTGTTGTAGGGGGGTGGCATGCAGCCGTCCCCCATGCTCAGACATGTTTGCCTGATGTACTACTGTTGTGCTCAGCATCTCAATGGCGCGCCGCGCCTCTCTTTCCATCGGTGTGTTTCCTGCCGGTGTCAACTTGGCTAAGATGTTGGTAGCCGCATAGAGATTCTCCACTGGGCTAACATAGTGTCCTTGCGGTGTATGGAACCTTTGAGGCTGCGGTGCCGGCTGCTGCACAAAGGTTGGTTGTGGCGACGGGGGTGGCATGATAGCCCTGTTGTTAGCTCGCACCAGAGCTCTTGACCCTGGTGCTTCCACCACTCTTGGTGCTGCAAAGGATGGAACTACAGGCGCGAATGTTGGCGATGCCATCGTCCGCACTGCAGGCGCGACTAAAGGAGCCGCGGGTCGCGTAGCCACGACTGGTGGTGCCATGTATGAGGGTGCTGCGACTGATGGTGCTGCGGCTTTTGACCATGCGACTGGATGCGCTGCGTTTGTTGCGACTGATGGGTTCGCGTGGGGTGGCGCCGTGGCTGCTGGTGTATCGACTGCAGGGCTCGCGACTGTTGGTCCAGAGGTGGGTGATTGGAATAACTCCATGGGATTTACTGTTCCTGGCTGCAGGCGACTGATATGGCGTTGGTGCGGCAAGGTGCTTGGTCCTCCTTGTAAGATGATGGTGTCTTCGGCGAGTCGCTGTTGTTCTTGTTGGAGGCGCTGGTCCTCGCGTGCGAGCCTGCTCCTTTCATCCGCAATCCTTTGGACTTCATCATACAACCCAATCCTGGTAGCTTCCAGCTCCGCAGCTCTTGCGGCAGCGTTAACCGCAGATATAGGCGTAAACAGCGGGCTGCTCCGGGGCATCACGACCGCCGTATTGGGGGTTATTGTTGGCCCTCCTTCCGTAGGTACAACTCCGGACGGGGTTTCTCTGTTTGCGACTCCTGAGGCCGCGACTCCTGGAGTGGTTGCAACGGGTGCCGCACGACTTGAACCGAGCTCTGCGACTCCTGATCCTTCTGGTACGACTTGTTCCGCTACTTCCGGCGCCGTGGGGGCTAAGACGCCCTGTGGCATGCCCAGCCCTTCCTCTGCTTCCACGGTCCTGTAGATCTCTTCCATGCACTGATCTCCTATGGAGGGCGAGCTGCCACCCTAGGGTTTCCACATAGCCTTTCCTCGAGTACATACTCGATGGATTGGGCTTCTTTGTCTTCGAGCGTCAGTGGCTCGTTGTTGGTAGATTCTTCTTCTTCATCCACCGTTACGGCGACTCCTTCTTCTGAGTCGCCCAGCTGTGATGGGTCTTCTGACTCGCCGCGATGAAGCCGATGAAAACATGAATAGATCCAAACGGGATGATGCGACCGGTCTCCAGGTAATCAGCTTCTGGTCCCCAGCTTGAATCGTCAATGAGAGGCGTTGCCATCGACCATGATGATGTGGCCAATGGCGAGATCTTCAGCTCCTTTCATCGATCCTGCGCGGAACGTGACGCTCTTGACCGCAGGCCCACGGTGGGCACCAACTGTCGTGGGTTTGTCACGACAGATGTCATGGATGACTTCGTAGGTGTGGAATTTGCGCGAGTCAATCGTCTCCGAGCTTGGGATCGCAGGAACAAGGACGAACACAGATTTACCCAGGTCCGGCTCCTCAATGTGAGGTAAAGACCTACTTCCTGCCTACACTAGATTGGTATTGATATGATATATGTGGTGTTACAATGGAGGCGATCCGATCTGGGAACTCGCCGTAAGAGCTAGGGTTTTAGGGCTTGATAGCTTGACCCCGTCTAAGTCCTGCGAGTCCTCTTTATATACACATAGGCTCGCTAGGTTACAAAGAAAACTTCCTCCACAAGGAATACATCGACCGGAACCTACTTGGAGACTAACTTCTCCTCACGTCTTCCGGGATAGGTCTTCTAGATCCTTCTCCTTGTGTCGGTGCGATACTAGGCTTGCTTCCATGCAGGCCCTTTCTGGTGCGAGTAAAGTAGGTCGCACTTATCAACATGGGCCACGGGTTAATCCGACATCGGGCCCGTGCGCTCACTTCCTTCGATCCTTCCTCTCGCTCTCGCATCGCATCTCGGCATCTGGTCTGTGCGGCGTGCGCTCGCTTCCTGCCTCCCTCGCGCCCTCGCCCTCGATTCACTTCGGCTGCCGGCAGCGGGAGAGCGCATCAAGCACCTGAGCCGGCTGAGCGGCTGAGCGAGCGCCGCCGGCCCACCGCGCCGAACCGGAGCCGGAGCGAGCGCATCCAGTAGTCGGGGGGCCGGGCCGCCGGGGACGACCAGCTATGTTCAGCTGAGCGCCTGAGCAGCCGAACCGGAGCAGCACCACTGGGATTCTGCAGGAAGAGCCGAAGAGGAAGGCATCATGCGAGGTAGTTCCCCAATCCCCACTTCCCCTGTTTCATGCTTCACACTTCGGAAGTTCCCCCCTTGTATCGCGGTAGCTCTGTTTTGATTACATGTGTTGTCAAAAAAAAAATTTGCCGGTGGCACACCCTTTGATAATTTCCTAGCTCCGCCACTGGTACAGGAAAGAGAAAAATACACAGGAATGAGTTTTGCAAAAGCTGGCCTCCAAACCTTAGTGAACTCCATAATATCTATCCTCATGTCCTCGTTCGTATCATATCTAGCAATCATCTTCTCACACTCATTTTACTCTACCCGTTCTCCCAATCCTAGGTCCAGAAGAACTCGCTGCAAATCCGACGCCTCGATGTAGCCATCATTGTTCTCATCAAACAGCGAGAACGCCATTTTCACTTCCTGCAAGCTCGGTTCATCGTCCATGAAGAGCGTATAAATACATTCAGAGCTAATTGCCTTCAAGGTCAGACTTTGCTCTTGATAAAAATTGAACCCAATCTTTCTCATAGCTGCCTCAGCATCAGATTGCATCGTATCTACCTCGTCGTATTCATTCTTGTCTAGTGCCTTTGATATTCGTGCATTGGCGAGGACCGGCGTCGAGGTTGTCTCGGATACAGCACAACAGCAGGATTGGCAAGAACTGGGAAGGAGCCTCTGGAGCTTTGAGATAGACCAGGTGAGGATGGTGAAAAATATGAGAATGCCGAGTTGTTCTTGGAAAATTGGTTCAAGATGGCATGCTGAAGTGGCTGGAGACTTCTCCATTGTTGCCGGCTTCTCTTGTGAACTCGGAAATCTGGTTGTTTTGGTGAGGGAAAGATCATGTATCAATGGACGTCTATATAGGAAACCAGTTAGTTGTTTGTTTTGTGTAGGCTTGTAGCTTCCACTAATCAATCTGAAAGATCTAGGCAAATCAGAGGATGTTTCCACTTTGAAAAAACCTTATGGAGGAAGATTAAACAGCAAGATGACTTATTGACTTGCTTGTCTGAGATTCAGAGAGTCTATGGTCTTGGTTCTTGTTTGTTTTAATCTTCTTTATTCCATTCGATGCTTCCTAGAAAGAGAGGGCTCATGAGTTGTATTCCTTCTCCATTTATTCTCACACAGGCAAAAGTCTAATGCATGTTCTATGCCATGATGTGGTAGCACACTCTGGTTGGCCCCTTCGTTGTGTACATGTTGGGAAACATACAAAACATGATAAAATTTATGTATTTTTTAAATGAACATGAAAGCATATGTGAGCTTAGGTGGAAGATGATGAATAATAGGTGTTCATATACGGCTACTATTGAATGAATTGGGAATTTTCCTTCAAGTCCAGGCTGGATTAGGGTAGATAAAAATTAAAATGCAGGTCAGCTCTGGTCGTGTAAACAATACAGGCTCCGGATCAAAAGTCACGTTCTGAAATTTGGGTTCTGAAATTTGGGCACAACAGGTTCAGGGCGGGCCAAAATGGACCGGCTCAAACAGGCGGGCTAGACAGTCCAGTGATTAGGTCTTAAATACCAGTAGGTCCCTTATAGGATGATTTTATTCAATGAAATACATATGTATTGTTCGACTGCATTTTCCCAAGTTGAATATGAATGGCGCTTACACGAAATGTCACGTAAGGCAGGAAGGTGATATCGCTTACACAGAAAAAGAACAAGACTCAAGACCTGTGGGGCATCTAGAAGATTCGATACCTGAGTACATGTCAATGTCATTTTCATGTGTGTGATCATCCAAGAAATCAATTGTTACTTGATGATCTTCTCTGGCTGTCAGTCAACAAAGTATTTTCGGATTTATACAGTCACTTTCCTTCCTACTTATTTTACAAAAAAATGTCTGCCATGCATACCAATTTTGTAAAAAAACAGCGAGTTGTTTCGTCAAGTCTAAGCACCAATTTTATATATCTCTGTCAGATGAAGTCCTTTTCTTTCGCTACTGGCATACCACTTTCGGAGAAATGACAAAGTTCACTGCATGGACACTGTAGTCTGAACTCTTAATAAAGGAGAAATAACTCATTGGTGCCAGCTACATATATACTAGTGCCTGTGACTCATTAAGGCTGTGGAATTCAGCCATAACCTGTAACAGTTACACGACACTTATTTTAAAAAATTCTCAGAACAAAGAAGTCCAGTCAGCATGCATGCATGACCTAAAGTTGGCTGTAATTTAATCAGAAATGAACTTTGATGTTAGGATGTCCTCTGCAAGGTGTCAATCTTCAACTGGGCAGAACTAACTTGATGAGCTGTTGGGTGCACTTTCCTGCTTCATCAGACAAGTTACTTTAACTTAGTGGAGGCTCACAAATCATCTACCCAAGTGCTGAATCACTAAGAGCTCAAAATAAAGGGGCCAACTTCACTTTACCTGAAATCTGCAGCCCACGCTGCTTTCATCAGGATAAGAAAATCTGGTACCTGACTGGACAAAATCCTCAGAATCATCTGCACCGTGTTACCATCCTAAATTCCTGCTTTGATTACCTCTTGCAGCCTCTTCTTGGCCTAAATCATTTCCTTGCGACCTTCTTTTTTGCACATCCCTCCTTTTCGTGATATCTATCTTCCCTTTACGTAGCATGCGTGCCTAGCAAATAGCAATCCACGGTTCCAAGAAACAGCACATGGCTACGAAATGTTAGCCACCTACTTTTCCAGTCATAGAAAAGCTCATCATGTGAGGTAATGAGCACTTAGGAAAGGTGCTTAACTACTTATATAGCAACTAACCAAGGTTGTGGAGGATGCTTCAAAAGCCTCAATCTGCAGCTCCTTGTTCCATGACAACGGCCAACTGCGCTATAAAATAACCTCGCGGTTCAGGTCCTCTACATGAGCCCCTCATGGGTGCAGAAGAAGAGTAGAAACACTTGGAGAAATGCTTAAGAAGATAAATATGGACAGATCGCCTGTGCTGCACCTGGCAGTGGTGGCTTGATGGGCTTGTGCTACCTCACCTATGCCTCAACTGCTGTTGTTCCATTGCCACCTGGTAACCTTCTCAGGCCATCTACATATAAATTTTCCTCTTCCTACTGAGATGTTTTGGGATGTGACAGTATTCCCATGTGCATCAGCGGCCCCAAAGGTGCTGCAGGAGACTGAGGTAATCCGAGCTTCCAGGGGAGCAGATGATCAGGTGATATACTCTTTTACCATCTGTGATCACAAATTAATTTTACATGAAACTTTGGTTAGGATTTATATTATTTATTTAGAACTGTAATTTTTTCCTTAGGATAGAAGTATTTACAAATGATACAAAAATAAACAGAAAAAAACTTTCTTGCAGTTCTCTTAGCCAAGCACACAAGTTGTTGGGCATGCTTTTTCCAAGCCCAATGGCCAACCACAGCAAGTTCACGAAAATAAATTGCCTTCCACTTCTGAGAAGAAGGCTCCTCATCTCTGAAAACGTACTCTTTTTTTAGAGAAAACGCAAAGGATTCTTTGCGTTTTATTTCATTGAATGTTTTACAACCTCCTAGGAGGGTTGCAGGTGTCTCTGAAAATGTACTCTAATTGGTATGATCACTCCAGGCCTTCTTAGCACGAGAGGCTTATTCCGGCAGCGGGAGCAGGAGGATGGAGATGGAACTGGAGGACTACCCAGGGTCTGGCGCCAACGACCGGCACTCGCCGTGGCGGCAGGAGCGGAGGAACTGAGAACAGGGGGCAAAAGCTACATTTGCGTCTGTAGTGTTGCACAATTGTCGCAGACTGCCATATTTGTACTACTGGTGTAACCTACAAGATGGACTCTTGTTATTTGCAAAGGCATTAAGATCAAATTTATACGCATCAGCTTAGTTGATTGTACATTATTTGTGGCATGTAATTAGCATAGATGTTCTTTTGTGAATTCTGTCGCGACATACTAATCCGCTGCCTTCAACAAATAGACGACACAAGTTTGTGGACACCGAGCACCGTCTTGATGATGGATCTTCCAATAGCTGCTCTACTTATTAATCTTTAATAATCCTCTCTAGATTGTGGGGTCCTCCGTAGATAGCCATCTAGGTAAGCACCGAAACTCCTACCTGTCATACATCGACTCGGCCAAGATCATCTCCGATCAGACTGAATCAGGCCACCGGACAAGAGACCTGCCGCCTCTAGTGGCAGCAAGGGGGACATCGCTGAACATGCGTCTAATCTTACAGGGACCGCCCGCCTCGACGACCAATATGAGTTCAAAACCTTGAAACTATCGCGAGTGTGCTCACACAACATAGAAGAGACACGTGCCCCACCGGAGCGACCGCCCCACCTCAACACAGCTCAAGCACAATCACCGGATTCCAGTAATCAATAAAGAATTCCTTTTGCCAATTGAACGTGATGCCTTTTGTTTTTATAACCACTTGACCTAAACATCATCTCCTTCACTGAACTAAGTCAAAACACACATGTCATGTTTAGTAGTGAACCAAAATAAGTAGCTACAGAAAGAAACGAAGAACACTCGTAATAAACCCTAAAACCAAGCTACATTTCTTCATTCCACACATGTTGAACCTGATGTGTAGAAAAAACAACATATTGGTACAGTGTTGTACAAATTAACCCATCTAGATAGATAGGGTAATCTATCTATTATATAATTAAAACACAGGACAATTAATGGCTCAGATTAATCCCTTGAAAAAGTACGGCTCAGATTTAAATAAGATATCAATCGTAGAAGGAGATTAGCATGCACACGGCTTTGACTAAATCGATCAGAGTACGTCACAGGGAAAGGAGACCAATCGATTCAATCCAGAAAAACGATTTCTCTCCGGCGAGTATCGGCGTATATATGTTGTGGCTTCCTGCTTCCTGGAGCCACGCTAAAACGCGGCGGTCACCACGTCAAGATGCAAGCTTCACAGTCCGGCCGGCGTATGATGTATTTTGGCAGACGTACTGTTAGTCGTCGAACGACAAGATTTGTCGAACGTCAAGATTTGTAGTTCTGGATCCTTTTTCTAGGCGGCAGAATTTATGGAGGGCGATGAGGTTTTGCCGGAGGATCAGCACACAGTCGCCGACGGGAGCGCTGCTATGATGCTCTTTACATGCATATTGTCGCCGGCAGACCCAATGGTGCAATCGGTGGCAAAGTTGCAACGGCGCGGAGAATTAAGGATTCGATCTACCCATACGCATGACGGAACATAGTGCACAATCAATCAAAGGCCCCGTCTCTTCGGAAACACATAAACTCAGATCATATAGACGCCGATTAGTTCGACGCATCGTCGGCGGAAGAAGCCACCAAAGCAGGCGGTTACCACGTACGCCGTGCGGTGGCGCAATCGAAGTGCCCGCATGCATGTCTGCAATGCTCGCGACGGCGAGAGATATCAGATTTTCTACGAGGGGTCTGTTCCATCAAGGACCGATGGAGATTCATACATAGGTTTTGTCTACTACGTATATCGTTCACCTCAACGATCTATCCAATTAGGGCGGCGCCCCGTGTGAACTGAATCCAGTCGGCGCAGATCATGGACGGCGACCACGCGTATGAGAAATAACCTGTGAGGAGCATAAGCTGTTCTGTGGACACCAGGTAGTCTGTACTCCGACTCGATGACTCCAGTCCAGGTAGTTTCTCCCTCTCTTGGTGCATGCATATCCTAGCTTGCACGTAAGGATTAGCCTACTTCTCTATTCGTTGCTTCTCTGCTTCCGCGCTGACACATGAAATTATTACTTTTTCTCTACGTATATACATGCATCAGGACTGACCGAGGTTGGCAATACTTTTTAATCAAACTTTATTTGCATATCAAATGTATATAGGCGTAAGATCGATCTCTAAATTCACTAACTATGAATTTACTTTTATCCGACAACTTTTCAAGTTCGGTGACTTTGTCCAAGGCAAACTAACATCCACTTCAGCTGGAGGTTTTGCATTACATGCAACGCAAAGATGAGGAAACAGGTGTGAATATCTCTCTTTTATATTATCTTTAAAAAAATGTGAAAAAATATGGAGCAAAAAAGCACTTCTTTAAAATAAAAGTTGAGTGTAATTTAATAACAGTTGGAATGTTATACACCTAAAATTCCTTTTTTCAAATGTCAACTTTCTTTTCCATTCATAAATATTCGTTCATGCCTCTGGTCAGGATCTGCATGGCCGCAACACATGCCATCTGAATCGTTAATCTTTTACTGTCCGGTTGCATTAGACTACGACTTCAAGCAATCTATGACGATGACTATGGCTGCATCAAAAAAGAGAAGCTAAAACGTGCACCACCCATGTTAGCCTACAGGCTACAGCCACACTACCATCCATGTTAGATCAGGGATTGGTGGTGCAACTGTTTGCATGCATGATGCCTGAGGATGGATTGGAGGATCATGTGGTAAAGAAACACAAATAAAATAAACACCTAACTTTTTCTTAACTATTTATTTACTATGCAATGCATATTGGTAAACACAAATTCTTACTCAAAATGTATCAAGGTGAGTCCGGCACCAAGCACTGTAGAAGAGTGATTCTGTACTTTTTAACCATTAATTACACTCTTTCTGTAGGTGAAACTGAAACGGTAGAAGATGAAATCTTCGACTTGATGGCAGAGTGAAGACTAGGTGAGTGATGAACTGGTCTCTACAACATGGGTTTTTACATATCTTTTGATATCCGATGTAAGTGGTACAGTCTATCGGTATTAATGTAAAACTGATGCACAGTAAACTGTCGTATTATGATCCCCATACAGTCGCAAGAATTTGAAACAAAAAATAATGGAAAGAATAGATATTATGATCCCCAGGTCGCGCCATCGGAAATTCATAATTTTGTACTTATATCCTTATGGAACCGTGTATATATAAGAAAAGGCAAACACTTACTCCCTCTATGCCTAATTACAAGACGTTTTGGTAACTCAAATTGAGCTACCAACACGTCTTATATTTAGATACGGAGGGAGTATTTTATAACAAATCGAGCGTTTTTAGTGTACATATTGCATGTTATGTTATTTCACATTCAATCCACTAAGGAACCATTTAATTTCCTAACAATTATGTTTTGCTTCATATGCCTGGGAAAAAATCCCTTACTTGCCAATGGAATTGCAGCTACTACCAATTTTGTTTGGGTGAGAACATACAATTGCTGCTACTTCAACTGGTTATTTATGCTCGAAACAAAAAATAAAGCTATCTTCCTCTGGTCATCTGAAAAAATAGAATTTTCTTAATTCATTTTGCTTTTTTTTCCATTACTGCAGATCACGGATCCTTGAGGATATTGCATGGTTGTTGAATACATTACAACAGAATTTCTGTAATTCAGCTTGATATCAGTTAGCTTTCATTACTTGCTTTTTTTAGTTGGTTCAGAACTATAGATACATTATGAGCCTGGGTGGAATTGGGCAAGGCCCTAGGATGTTTCTGTAATTCGTCAATTTAGCCTACCTACGAAACTCAATCACATAGTATTGCTTCATGTCCATCTACTACAGGTATTAACTTCGCGTGATTAATCAAGGAAATATTATACTTCGCGTGATTAGTTACGAAGGAGGATAATATGTAGTGGGTGTCCGTAATGTATCCAATACCTCACTCATCTATTTAAATGTTAGTATAAATTGATGGCAAGATCACTGCATCAGCGAGTAGTCATAGGCAGCTTGAGGAAAAAATACAAATTGAAGGGTAGATTCCAGTCTAACATAATAAAAACTTTCATACCTAAATACAAATTACTGCATTTATAGCATGTAAAAAATATTACATTTAGCTGCGCATACATGGAAAATTTAACCATGACTCCATGAGTGATGCTTGACACGGCTGATTGCTGGAGTATGTGCAAATAATATACCAACTGAGTAGAATACAGTTTGAATGTTAGAGTCCTCTTTGCATAATATAACTTGGAGGAATAAACAATGAAGCTATTCGGTTGTGTATTTACAACATTTTACGAGTGTTTCATCACCAGGATAGAAACATGTGAAAAGTAACAAAGTTCTACAAAGTGAGTGTCGTAATTTTCGAAAATATATTACTCTTTTATTTACCTTATTTTTTTAAACGATGCAATCAAGAAGAAAAATAATATATTACATATCAAGGTTGTAATAATATCATTTCTAGCCGCGTAATTGCGTGGGCCACCCAGCTAGTTGAAAATGAACACAAAATGTTTTTGAGGGGAAAAGCAGTTGCCCTATTGCCCTTGGCAATGTTGATCAATGACCACTACTTCAAAGAGTGAGCGTATGGGTTTAGCTGCACGAGCTGTTGCCTGTGAAGGAACGTCTTCCAGGCACAACAAAGCTTCTAGTAAGATATGTGTTTGGGATAATTTGCGATCGATGACCAAACCATCAACAACGACATTATAATGTGTCAATGACGTCAAATTTGATGTATGGGTCGGCAAATCTAATGTTGTAGTATACTACTTCACGTTGCTGATATATCATTGGATGGTTTGTTGTTGATTATCATCATCGGATGGTTTGTTGTTGTTCTAGTAACCTCTGGATCCACCTTAGACTAAATCTCGGTCCGAGTTTTTCTCTTCTACGGACACGTTGACTGAAAATATGATAACTTCCTGAATGAATATGATAATACTCTTAACACATTTGATGTCTCATTTTCTATGAACGTTTCACTCAAGAGACCGAGTTCCCTATCACTTGTGGTGAACTTATTCTGTATTTATACGTGGATTGAAAACAATAGCTAATAGTTAAGCATGTAAATAATAATATTACGAAGGAATGTGTAGTGCTCCTAGCGTGTTTTCGAAATAAAATTATTATGAAGCGACGATAAAAGTTGACGAAGCATTTGTTAAACACTCACCTTAAATCTTGTTGGCCTTACGAGTTGAAAAACGACGACATCACCTACGTCGATATGATGTAGTACCGTAAATCCATTATATGCACCGTTGTCTCCAGTCTTATTAGCTAGATAATATGTTACATAGATGTGTCCTTACTCATCTTGTAATGCAATGTCCTCACATATCTGAAGATTCTGAGTGCATAGGTCAGACATACTTCACAGAAATAATTTCTCACTTACGCACTTGAATCTTCAAACAAATTGTAGCTCTTAAGGACTTCTATTGTACTTCTTAGGACAAAGTTGTGCAGGTAAATTAAACTGTCAATAAAATGCCCATATTTCGTCAACCTTATGATGAAATCACATGTTGTTACAGGGTTTCACTGTAAATTTCTATTAAAAGGCTAGACTACAAAGCAGTTACAATCAACATAAGACAGAAACACAAATTTGTGTTGATTTACAATATTCAGCTTTAGACGGCAAGGAGAGAAGCGTGTTTCAACAATTAGTTTACTCATTTTATTACGGCAGTTGAATTTTATGTTCAGCTCCTACTGTCTCCGGATTAGTTTTTGCAAAAAATATCTTCCAGATCATCATGTCACAATAACATTAGAAGATGAGGAAGGGGCAACTCTATGACACAAACCACCCCGTAAACCAAAGGGAATCAGCTGTGGATGGAATGAATTTTTGGTACACCATGATCTGAATGTCGGCGATGCCGTAGTCTTCCAACTCATAAGACCAGAAAAAATTAAGACAAGGGCTTAACAAATACTTTATCCACCATTTAATTGTTCCTTCATAATAATTTCATTCCCGATGTACGGCAAAAACACTATCCACTCGAAGGAATGTGTAGTGCTCGTACCGTGTATTCGAAATTAAATTATTTTATAGAGACTATAAAAGTTGACGAAGCATTTGTGAAAAACTCGCCTTAAATCTTGTTGCCCTTATGAGTTGAAAAACCACGACATCACCTACATCGAGATGATGTAGTATCGTAAATCCATTATATGCACCGTTGTCTCCCAGTCTTATTAGCTAGATAATTTCTTACATAGATGTGTACTTACTCATCTTCTAATGCAATGTAACATCGTGATCTACAAAAGCTTACGGGAAATCATAGAAGGGAACACAAAATACAAATATCAAAGAAAAAGCAATTGGTGGCACATACTTCTCTGTTCCTCTGTCTAAAGCTTAATTTTACAAATCAATACATGCTCTAAATTGTTTTTGGCTTATGGAGATACTGCTTTGTAATCTAGTATTCTAATAGCAAAAGGCAAATTGAATGTTGCTCATAAGAGAAAAAAAAGTACGCGATTCATCTACATGGGGCAAAATTTTAAACAACTAACAAAGAGATTACAAGCCAAAACAACCTGACAAAATGAAATTTGAACGTAAACTTAAAGAGGCTTAGACCTTCTATTGGCGATTTCTCATTACCACCATGTGCATAAGTCAGACATGCTTCACAGAAATTATTTCTCACTTACGCACTTGAATCTTCAAACAAATTATAGTTCGAAGGAATTCTATGATACTTCTTAGGACAAAGTTGTGCAGATAAATTAAACTGTCAATAAAAGGCCCATGTTTTTCGTCAACCTTATGATGAAAGCAAATGTTGTAACTGGGTTTCATTGTAAATTTCTATCAGAAGGCTAGACTACAAAGCAGCTGAAATCTGCGATATTCAATTTTAGACAGCGAGCAGAGAGGCGTGCGCCACTAATTAGTTTACTCATTTTATTGCGGCATTTGACTTTTATGTTCATCTTCCAGATCATCATGTTACAGTTACATTAGAAGATGAGGAAGGGCAGAACTATGACACAGATCACCTCGTTAACCAGATGTAATCAGCTGTGGATGGCAGAAATTTGTGGTACACCATGATCTTTATGTCAGCGATGCCCTAGTATCAACTCGTGGGACCAACTAAATTTAAGACGGGTGCTTAACAAATATTTTATCCACCAGTTTATTGTCCCTTCATAATAATTTCATTCCGGATGCACCGCAAAAACACTATCCACTCGAAGGAATGTGTAGTGCTCCTACCGTGTCTTCGAAATAAAATTATTGTGAAGAGACGATAAAAGTTGACGAAGCATTTGTGAAACACTCACCTTAAATCTTATTGGCGTTACGAATTGAAAAACCACGACATCACCTACGTCGAGATCACTGGCGGAGCCACGACATGCTAGCCGGGTGCATAGGACACCGGCTAGAAACAATTTTCTTTGCAAAATCATATTTTTCCACCATGTATGCACCCTCTAAAAATAATTTTTAGGTGCTGTGACACCCTTGGTAACCCCTGGTTCATGAAGCTGTAGCTCCGCCACTGGTCGAGATGATGTAGGACCGTAAATCCATTATATGCACAGGTCCAGTCTATTAGCTAGATAATTTGTTACATAGATGTGTCCTTACTCATCTTGTGATGCAATGTAACATCATGATCTGGTACATGATCTGCAAAAGCTAACGGGGTACCATAGAAGGGAACACAAAATACAAATACCAAAGAAAAAAGTATAAGTAATTGGTGACACATACTTCTCTGCTCCTCCGTCTAAAGCTTAATTTTACAAATCAATGCATGCTCTAAATTTTGTGTTTTCGGCATACGGAAATACTGCTTTGTAATCTAGTATTCTAATAGAAAAAGGCAAATTGAATGTTGCTCATAAGAAAATAAAAGTACGGGATTCATCTGCATGGGGCAAAGTTTCAAACAACTAACAAAGAGATAGTTGCAAGCCAAAACAACCGAGATAGTTGCAAGCCAAAACAACCTGACAACATGAAATTTCAACATAAGCTTAAAGAAGCTTAGACCTTCGATTGGCGATGTCTCATTACGACCATACTTTGTCCCAACATATCTTGAGATTCGAGTGCATAAGTCAGACACACTTCACAGAAATTATTTCTCACTTACGCACTTGAATCTTCAAACAAATTACAGTTTGAAGGACTTCTATGGTACTACTTAGGACAAAGTTGTGCAGGTAAATTAAATTGTCAATAAAAGGCCCATGTTTCATCAACCTTATGATGAGATCACATGTTGTTACAGGGTTTGACTTTAAATTTCTATGAGAAGGCTAGACTAAGCTGGTGAAATCTAAGATAGAAACACAAATTTGTGTTGATTAGCAATATTCAGCTTTAGATGGCGAGCAGAGAAGCGTGTGCCACCAATTAGTTTACTCATTTTATTGCGGCATTTGACATTTATTTCATCTCCTACTGTCTCCCCATTAGTTTTTGCAAAAATCATCTTCCAGATCATCATGTTGCTATTACATTAGAAGATGAGGAAGGGCAGATCTATAACACAAATCACCTTGTTAACCAGGGGAAATCAGCTGTGGGTGGAATGAATTTGCGATACACCATAAAAAGTGTAGACATACATCAAGCTTTGAATAACAAAATGTCTTGGGCGAAGCGATTTTAATTTATTTAAGGTAAGGCATTACCTCCGGCTCAAGAATCATCAACCTTTGTTACTTGGTTCAAAATCATCATCCTTATCACTTGACGCAAAATTACCATCCTTGTCACTCGGCTCATAATTCATCATCCATGTCAGTCTTGATATTGCTAGTAGCAGTCAAACAACACAGGCTTTTGTTATGTTGCCTTGGCAGATTCGGAACCTGCTGGGGATCCCTCTTTTCCTCTGAAATAAAGCAGCCAACCAAAGAAGAACAACAAATTCAATGCCTGTTTATATATGCGGTGCGGTTGAAGATAATAAATAATCTGAGTTGTGAGATTTTTGGATAAACCAAAGTCGCTGAAGCATTATGATTTTATGTTTTCCTCGCAAACAAACAAAAATGAGTGTATATTGTATTAGAAGAAGTGCAACTTAATGTGCAAATAAAAAAAGCTAAAAAATATAGAAGAAACTCTAGACAAAATTGCTACTTAAATCTAGAGAAAAGGAAAAGAAAGCCCAAAGAAGCAAGAAAAACTACTCTTAACACTATCGAGCCATAGGAAGCATGATGAGTTCATATTTCATAACTGAAACTGGAAGCTCTGTTCATTTTTTCTAGTTTCCCTGATAAGACATGTTCATATCACACAATAAAAGAGTTAGTTTATGAGTATCCTACTTTATAAGGTTTAGTGAGGCATGTGCTAGTTTTCTTTGCTCCGTGTTTATAACAAAAGCATGAATGCTTTTCTTAGCGCATTTTCCACTCTCTCCCGAAATAGGCTTTCGCCCCGCTTTATAAATAAAGCAACAACCATACAACTTCGGCGTACAACTCGACACCACACCACACGCACGCACCCAAGGCAAGATACAAAGGTGCTAAAGAACAGCCCCTCCACCCCAAAAGGAGACAAACCCTCGTCCGGCGAACGATGAACTCCTAGACGGCGCCTTCAAGAAGGAAGTGACACCATCCTGCCACCACCGCCCGATCCAAAGGATCAAGGTTTTCACCCGGAGTATCACGGAGGATAGAGGGTAACCACGACGACGCCTTCAAGAAGTAGGCGACGTCCACGGACGCCGCCGCCGTCGGTCTGGTCAAACCAGACAAGGTCTTCACCTGGCAAATACACTCCACGTCCAAGTCACCTAACGCCGAACACCAGCCACCACGCCGCCCGCACGGCCATGACAACCAGCCCGCACCCTAGACCTGAGCTCCGCCCACGAGCATCAAGTCTCTCACCACCGGGGCCGCCGCCCCGGCAACGAACACAAACCCGTAGCTTTGGGAAACACACCACGAGACCGGCAAAGCGGAGGGGGCAGGCGAGCGCCAAGTCATGAACAGGAGAGCAGCAGAGATGGACTGGGCAGGCAGACACGACACCTTCGTATCACCCACCGGTCGCACCCCGCACGCCGGCAGCCAGACCTAGGCCCGTCAGGCCCGGGTTCGGCCACCGGCCTCACCGCAGCCACAGAGAGGAGACCATCCTCCACCGTCAAAGATAGTTGCCGACCGGACGCGGCAGCAGGGGCACACCAGGCCCACGCAGGGCCCGGCCGGGTCCAGAACGGGCCCGTAAAGCCCCCGCCGCCACGCTGCAGCATGAGGGCCGCCGCCGCCGCACTCCTACCGTAGACCACGGCTCACCACCCACCATCGTCGTCGCTGGTTTCGCCGCTGTGTGTCACCACCCGCCTCAGAGTCGGTTCACTGCTCATCCAGCAGCACCAAGCCGATGGACAGCCCCGCCTTGCCCGAACCTCCGAGAGGAGGAGGACGCAGCCACGCCGGCCGAGGTCCACCGCACCGCCCAGGGACACCACCCTGCAGACCAGAGATTGACCGCGCCGACCACCGGCCGCCGGATCTGGACCGAGCCAGATCGAGGCGCCACCGCCTCAGACCTCCACCAACAGCTACCGCGAGGCCCTCCACGCCCAGGCCGACATCCACGACCTCCGCCGCCAGTGCCCGCCACCGCGCCGCCGCGCCCTTCGCCAGCGCGTCGCCCCGACCCGGCGCTGCCGTCCCGCGCCGTCCACCACCGAGCAGGGAGGAGAAGAGAGCCCCGCCACCGCAGACGCCGTCGGGCTTTGCCTAGCAGCGCGCACCGGCGACGGCGAGGAGGGAGGGAGGGCGGAACGGGGGCCCGGCCCGGCGGCGCTAGGGTTTCCCCCCGGTCGCTCGCGGGAGCGACACGGGAGGAGGAGGGGAAAAAAGACGGTCTCCCCCATTTTCCACTCTCTCTGGCCTAATGATCTGCCATAAGAGATTAGATCAATAAGTTGTATGATTGTACGTTATGAAGTTTGTGATCTAGATGGAAAGGAAAACAATGAGGAACTACTGTGAAAAACATGAAGACATTATTTCTTTCATTAAAAGTGATGCTTTGAATGGAGCCATTTGTGCTCTGATTAATTATATACAAGAGAAGTAAAGCAGAAAAACACTTACTGTCAAAGGAACGTAGTCACTCTCTTCATGTGGATCTATAGATTGACCAACGCCAATACAAATCCACCTCATCCTTCACCTGTAACCAGCAAATTATTACATCATGAGAAGTTTGAAGTTCAGTAAAATACCAAAAAGAAACACATATATAGCCTAATAACATAACATATATTCAAAATAGCTCCCAAACACCCATGAGATCCTTATCCGGACCATGTAACAGCATTGGCATGGATGCTGACGTGGGTATTTGAGATTGTATTCATTCATAATAATCGTGTATTCCATGAATGTCTTTCATCATGTCAGAAGTAGTACACATGGGTTACTTCTTCTATCAATGAGCTGTTTGCAATTTTGATAGCATAAATGAACAGCCAATACAGTTGAAAGCTAATCAGTTCTAAATAGGTAAATATATTTGGGGAATATATAAATTCACTAATCGTTTTGCCAAGACAAACAACCAGGTTTTTTTGCACGTTTAAACTCTAAGAGAATTAACTTAATACTTGTTACAGGCCTTAACATAACATCATGCTTAGTAATGCTAATGCATCATTAGGTACATCATCAACAAAAAAAAAAATCATCTACCAAACAAAGTTTTAGTCTACCAAACAAATGTAGGTAAGGTTCAATACATTTTAAATTGATTCATCAGAAGTTCAGAATTTAGAAAATAAATGCACTGCAAAATACGAATGATATAAAATGCAAAACTTCATCCAAAATATCATACAACGAATGCTTCCATCTCAAATGCCACAAAATGACATGTTCGACGGAATTGCTAATGTTTTGTTTAGACCATGAGTAAGGCAAGATGACAAAACATTGTTAGCAGCCCAACCAGTGGAAGAAATGTTGGAGAACGATAAATTTAATTTAGAATGCAAAAAATATTTGAACGATCGATAGCATATAGCCATCATTGTGAGCTACAGCAGAATAGTTGGTAGATGATCAATCTAGAAAAAAAATTAGGTCAAACTACACAAATATGTCCCCCTTTTGAAAACTCATCGGCATCCAATAAACATACACAAAAGTGAGAAATTACATCGATGAAATCAAAAACGAGGAGGGGAGGAGGCAAATCAGGAGGGAGAGGAGCGTGGCCACCTGCGACAGGTGCAAATGCAGCGATGTCGTGTGGAACCAAGGTCGTGACCGGGCGAACGTTTCACGTGACCTCAGTTGCAGTGACGGCCGTGCTTCTTCTGTTCTGTATCGAGGAGGAGTGAGAATGGGAGCCAAGGTATAGCCTAAGATAGAAGAGCATTTGTAATGACTCAAACTCTATGAAGGCATATCCTATGATAGCCTAAGACAAAAGAAAAAAAGTAGTCTGCATGGGGCAAAATTTCAAACAACTAACAAAGAGAGAGTTATAAGCCAAAACAACCTGACAAAATGAAATTTCAACATAAGCTTAAGGAAGCTTAGACCTTCTACTGGCGATTTCTCATTACCACCATAACTTTGCCTTAACATATGTGAAAATTCGGGTACATAAGTCAGACACACTTCACAGAAATTATTTCTCACTTACGCACTTGAATCTTCAAGCAACTTATAATTCTAAGGACTTCTACGGTACTTCTTAGGACAAAGTTATGCAGGTAAATTAAACTGTCAATAAAAGGACCATGTTTTTCGTCAACCTTATAATGAAATCACATGTTGTAACTGGGTTTCATTGTAAATTTCTATCAGAAGGCTAGACTACAAAGCAGTTGAAATCTACATAAGACAGAAACACAATTTGTGTTGATTTGCGATATTCAACTTTAGACAGAGAGCAAAGAAGCGTGTGCCACCAATTAGTTTACTCATTTTATTGCGGCATTTGACTTTTATGTTCATCTCCTACTGTCTCCTGATTATTTTTTGCAGAAATCATCTTCCAGATCATCATGTTACAGTTACATTAGAAGATGAGGAAGGGCAGATCTATGACACAGATCACCTCGTTAACCAGATGTAATCAGCTGTGGATGGCATAAATTTGCGGTACACCGAGATCTTTACGTCGACGATGGCCTAGTCTTTCAACTCGTGGGACCAACCAAATTTAAGACGGGTGATTAACAAATACTTTGTCCACCATTTTATTGTCTCTTCATAATCATTTCATTCCGGATGCACGGCAAAAACACTATCCACTCGAAGGAATGCGTAGTGCTCCTACCATGTCTTCGAAACAAAATTATTATGAAGAGACGATAAAAGTTGACAAAGCATTTGCAAAACACTCGACTTAAATCTTGTTGGCCTTACGAGTTGAAAAACCACGACATCACCTACGTCGAGATGATATAGTACCGTAAATCCATTATATGCACCATTGTCTCCAGTCTATTAGCTAGATAAGATGTGTCCTTACTCGTCTTGTAATGCAATGTAACATCATGATCTGGTACATGATCTGCAAAAGCTTAGTGGAAACCATAGAAGGGAACACAAAATACAAATACCAAAGAAAAAGGTTAAAGTAATTGGTGACACATACTTCTTTGCTCCTCCGTCTAAAGCTTAATTTTACAAATCAATACATGCTCTAAATTTTGTGTTTTCGTCTTACAGTGATACTTCTTTATAATCTAGTATTCTAATAGCAAAAGGCAAATTGAATGTTGGTCATAAGAAAAAAAATACGGGATTCATCTGCATGGGGCAAAATTTCAAACAACTAACAAAGAGAGAGTTACAAGCCAAAATAACATGACAACAAGAAATTTCAACATAAGCTTAGAGAAGCTTAGACCTTCTATTGTCATACCTTAGTGTGGCCATAATCATACACGATAGACCATTTTATTTGTGAAAACAAACAAGCCACAGTTATGTATACGGAAAAATTATGACTTATGACTGCAAAAAAGCCTCCTTTTTTATGCACATGGGAGATAGTGCTGCATTAAGGGAACATAAGAAAGACCATTGGATTTCTTTCAAGTCATGAAATCATGTCCTTTTGCCCCTCTTGACTCCTAATTTCCAATATGTTCTAATAAGATTTAGCAATAGAACTTTGTGTGGCTTTGTTTTTTTCCTAAATCTATATATACCTTCAATTATATGATTTATATCTAATTTCAAAAGTTCTCGAGAACAAATTGATAGAACAAAATTCAAAGAAAAGCAAAGAAATATTGCTGTAATATTTAAACAAAGTTAAGGAGGTTTTGAATTCATTGTATATCATCTGTTTGTTGTATCCTACTACAACTATAATAAGATGCTAAAGTACTAATCTCATTCAGCAAAGAACTGTCACAGAATGACATCTTAGGACGGAAATACCTTGAAGAAAAGCAATATGCCAATATATCCTCCATCATATAGATAAGTTATGGGGATACATGATAAATGAGAAATGCAACAAAAGTTTTCATGCAAAGGAGCTAAAAAAAATTCATTCTACTACACAAGAGAAAACCATCTTCTGACAAGTATGCAAAGACAAAACGGCCAGGAAATTCAAAAAGACACAATAAGTACGACATGAAGTGTGGTATGAGTATGATAGACCAATAAAAGGTACAGTTGAAGTCCTTAAATCAAACCACTGACGAATGATACATCCATTATCCAACATTATACACTTATTCATGCAAAGAGTACAGAAAGTATGTCTCTGCTATTAACTGAAACTTTTTCTTTAGATATAGCAACATACTGATGGGTATCAGATTATATTGTCAGTACCTATCAATCCACCATCCACCACTACTTGGGGAAACCACAAACCACAAAGCCTCTGTGACATCCCCAAACACAAAAGATGGATCAACAATGTCTGACCTACATATACATTCAGAACACATATATCTCAAATATTACTGGATAAGTTCACCGTGAGTGCAAACCAGGAAATTTATCATTATAATATGCACCATGAGCACAAAACAAGAAACATCATATTGAAGCAAAACTCATGTTCAACATAGAAAAAACACGTGATTAAAAAGAGTTGCATCAGCATAAAATTCACAATGAGACAACCACTTAATAGCAAAAAATATTCGATCTTTCACAGAAAGCAACAACAGGATCATCTTCATTGAAAAGTGAATATAACAGTCATCTCTCTATTAACAAAAAATCAAACAGCCATCAGAATATAAACATAAACTTTGCAAACTAACAGGGACTCTTTTACCTGCTCCACAAAAACTGCACTGCATTTTTTTTACAAATGGGCTGGCAGAAAAAGCAAGGAACTGACTACCCAAAGGAGAGGATGTCATAAGATCTAGTCACGCCTGAGCCGAAAATTAGGTTGCTCTCTTACCTTACCAAATAAGGTTGCTCTCTTACCTTACCAAATGTGTTTACTTCCATCATTGATTAATACAGATCACTCTTTGCAATTTGGCTAAGCATAAGGATCACGTGCAGGTAGACAATTTGTTAGTAATTAACAGTGCCTACAGCCCTGCACTTCTTCAAGCCGATTACGTTTTGAACAGAAGATCTGACATAGTTGTTCTTTTAAAGATGGCAAGCATAAAACTGATCATATATACAGTTATCAGTTTTTACAAATTCATTTCATGGTTATGAGAATATAAGGAAAACTTAAAATTCTCAAGTATATAAGAACAGGCATGTTATGGCAACTATATTTCTGCTACACAAGTTATCCACTACATTTGTCTCTGACTACTTGTAATGGACTACAAAACAGAACCCAAACATGCAAAATTATTCTAAAACAAGTGAGGGCGCAACTTAAATGCAGTATAAATGGTTCAGGATTTGGGCATTTCACCAGTTCATGAAGGTTGACAGGCTCCACAGGGTACTCTGCCAGCTTGAACTCAATGGCACCCTCAATGACGTGTGAACTTTCTCCATGAAAGCAGATACCGGGCGCCCACAGCCTCCTGCACCATCAGAACGAAATTCATCAAATCAATACCTAGTTCCCGAGATTGTTGGTCATTATAGTAGTTGGGCTAAGACAAGTGTCAACAACATAAGATGACAGTCTTGTAAGAGTTGCACCTGCCCCTTTACTAAATCGATGAAGCACGATTACACCTGCCAATCTGAAGAATCGAATAAGGAAAAGGAAAGGAGCGCAGCCCAGATCCAGCCAAGGAGGTTTTGGCAAGATGAGATGACGACTGTGGGAGAAGGATACCTTGGACATGCTGCGGTCCGATGCAGGGCAACAGCGCGTGCGGCGCGGCCTAGCACCGACAATGATGTGATTCGGAGGAAGGAGGCCTGCCCGTGGCCGAAAACCCTCCTCGGTGGCCGCCGTATCCGGTAGTTCACGGCCTTCTTTAGTACCGCCACCTGCGGCTGGCCGGGCGAGGAAGAAGAGTCCTTTGGAGGAGCTGATGGAGAGAGGAAACAATGGGGGTAGACTGCGGCGACAAGGACGATGAGAAGCAAAATCCCACACAAGTGTAATTAATATTTTTCTATCTCTAACATGCAAGTCATCCACATCAATTTCTCTATTAGCCAATCAATTGTCCACATCACCCCACTAACATCATTACTTATTATCTATATCTACATGCAAGCATCCACATCATCCTTTTCTTTGGCCATCAAGTTGTCTACATTACATCATCTTTTTTACCGTTTGAACGATAAAATCGCACCATCCTGGTATGTGATTCCATAATTAAATAATGTGCAAGTGAAACACCGGAATCAATTATGACAATCAACTGAATTTTTTTCAAGATTTTCAATAATGAAAATCATAGAACTATTATTCGAGATTATGTGCTCTTCTACATGTAACCGCTTAAAAAAAATAGACACATTATGCGTGTAATTTGCATGGCATCTTTATGTAAGTCATCCAAATCATCACTTTCTTCAACCCATGAATTTCACTTTATCTACATCAATCAGGTACACCCCTGAACCATAAAGAACTTCAAAATATAAAATACTCATACATTTCATGTTTATTAAATTAAATTTAGCCTCAACTGTTATGATCAACTAAATTTTGCATTTGTATAATCAACTTTAGAATTTTATATGTTTTATTAGATTTCTTAAGAGATACCCGCTGCAACGCGCGGGGTATTGTTCTAGTCACTAGGTAAATACTAAATACTAGTACGTGATTGATTTATGGGTAGTACTACGCGTGAGCGCGTCCCCTGGGGGATCTAGGAAAAATCCCCGGGTCCCCTGCCGACACGTGTCCTCTTCCTGCCCTCAAATTCCCCTCAATCCCGCTTTTTTTACTGAATCAAAAAAGGTTCGGGCGTAATAAGAATTTTGTGCTATTGTAGTAAAAGTCAAGTTCCCACCAAAAATCCCGCAAATGGTTCTTATGAAGCAAAAACGGTTCGTTCATAATAAGAATTTTGTACTATTGTAGCAAATTTCTAATTTCCACCAAAATCTCACAAATGCTTCTATGAAGCAAAAACGGTTCATTTGTAATAAGAATTTTGTTCTATTGTAACAAAAGTTCAATTTTCTCTCAAATCGCACAAAATGCTTCTACGAAGCAAAAAAGTTTCATTCGTAGTAATTTTTGTTTTGCTTGTAGCAAATGCTTCTATGGAGGAAAAAAGTTTTTTTTTTGCATCGCCAGCTCACAATATCCCAGATGCTTTTACGGAGCAAACCACGCGCCGTCGGTAGCAACGTCGCGCGCACCCGGTAGCATCGCCGACTCGTCGGTAGCAATGACATGCACCGTCAGTAGCATCACCGGCTCGTCGGTAGCAACGTCGCGAGACGTCTGTAGCATCCGCTCGTAACTTTACCGGATACCGTCGGTAGTATCGTTAGCTCGTCGGTAGCAACGGTGCGAGACGTCGATAACATCTTATCATAACTTTGTCGGATACCGTCGGTAGCATCGTTGACTTGTCAGTAGCAACGACACGCGTCATCGGTGGCATCGCCACGTGCCGTCGGTAGTAACACCGTACGCCGGTAACATCGTCGGCTTGTCGGTAGCAATGCTATGCGGCATCGGTAGCAACACCACACCGCGAGTCATGAACACGTTGTTAGCAAAACTACAAAACCGTTGTAGCAAAAATAAATTATGCTGTTGTAGCAAAAACGACTTCGTCAGAGACATCGCCGGCGAACATGTAGCAAAAAATGTATACTATTGTAGCAAAATAACAAAACTTTGGTAGCAAAATTTCTTGCTATTGTAACAAAAATAATAAAACTTTGGTAGGAAAACTTTGCATCAGTCGTCGTCTATGGCAGCATGACCCCACGTCTGTCGTGGGTTTGTCACGTCAGATGTCATGGATGACTTCGTAGGTGTGGGATTTGCGCGAGTCAATCGTCTCCGAGCTTGGGATCACAGGAACAAGGACGAACACAGATTTACCCAGGTTCGGCCCTCAATGTGAGGTAAAGACCTACTTCCTGCCTACCCTAGATTGGTATTGATATGATATATGTGGTGTTACAATGGAGGCGATCCGATCTGGGAACTCGCCGTAAGAGCTAGGGTTTTAGGGCTTGATAGCTTGACCCTGTCTAAGTCCTGCGAGTCCTCTTTATATACACAGAGGCTCGCTAGGTTACAAGAGTTCTACACGAAGCCGATTGTAAACTTGTTTTCCAAGGCAAGTTTTACCACCGACCTTCTGGAGCCTTCCTTTGGCAGGCCGCGATCCTTGATCGGCCCATCTTTACATGGCCCAATAATAGCGTGATCATGAAGATGGAGTCGCCGTTTTGGCCTTGAATAAGTCGCGGGTTAATTATTCCCCCGACATTAGCCCCCAAGTGTAGCCTGAACTTCATGGAATATCTTGATATGTTTTCTTGACTTTGAAAGGTTCCTTGGACGTTTAGGCTGCACTTTTTTCTTTCTGGCTTGCACTTCCTTGCTCTGCGACTCATGATCACGTTGGACTGGCTTTTACTCGCACTTTTGGGGCGGCCTTGAAAATGCATCTGACTTCGTGAGCTTCTTACTCTGTCAAGGTTTGCCTGATAGCTTCAACACTTGATGATGACCAATCTTCAAATTTTTGATAACAATATGTTGTAGCCCCCAAGGATTGAGCTGATGTGATTTGACAATCATCTCAATTCTTCTCAGGAGGTTTTGAAGATCGTCACCTGTAGCTTGATATCATAGATAAGAAACAATTGTTAAGATATAAGCAATTGCAATTGGTGTTGCCGTACTATAAGCAGTACATTGACCTCTAGTTAGGCCTTTCTGAATCCATTAAGTGGGCACTCGCGCGACTCAGTATTTCCTAGGAACATGTGTGTTCAGGGTCGAGAGCGGCCATGATAGGCAATCAAGCTCGATTGACGCCACACCCCAGTACTTTGGACGCATAATGCAAGTTGCAATCCGACTTAAGGTAAGTTTGATAGTTGCCAGTAGGTTGGCTGTTTCAGGGTACAAAGCCCCCAAGAAACAAATGATATATAGCTATAAACAGCTTTGTTTATGATGACACATAAGGTCGCGCCTTGGTGGCAACCGAGTGTTATACATAGGGTTGGGTCGCACGTAGGCGGCGATCCCAGTTTGAGACATACGGCCGCGCCTAGGTGGCGGCCGATTTCTGATACATAAGGTACGGCCGCGCCTAGGTGGCGGCCGATTTCTGATACAGGTGTTGCAGGTCGCGCCTAGGTGGCGACCAATTTTGAAGCAAGAGCCCTTAGTGGCTAGGATGATACTCAGCTATAGGCAGCTGGAAAAGATGAAACTTAGCTCTGATTAGCTTTTTTATGTGTAGTAAGGTCGCAGTTGCGCGACGTTCCAAGGGCGAGGCGCTTCTAGACGATCCTCGAAATCATGGCGATCACTGCTTTCTTCTCTCACATCCAGCAGATAGTACGATCCATTGTTTAGTTTTTTGCTGATGATGTAGGGTCCTTCCCATGGAGAAGATAGCTTGTGCATTCCCTTATGGTCTTGCTTGAGTCGCAGCACTAGGTCTCCTTCTTGAAAGGTGCGGGTTCTGATGCGTCTGGCATGATAGCGTCGCAAGTCTTGCTGATACACCGCTGACCTTGATGCTGCCAAATCTCTGACCTCTTCTAATGTGTCCACAGAATCCTGCCGAGCTGCTTCATTATCTGCTTCGACATAGGCCGCAACTCTTGGTGAATCATGTATGATATCGCTGGGCATAACCGCTTCTGCTCCATAGACCATAAAATATGGTGTAAATCCTGTGGATCTGTTAGGGGTTGTTCTTAAACTCCATAGCACGGCTGGCAGTTCCTCCACCCAACATCCTGGAGATGCTTCAACCTTTTCAATAAGGCGCGGCTTAATCCATGGAGAATTTCCTGGTTAGCTCGCTCAGCTTGTCCATTGCTCTGTGGATGTGATACTGACGTGAGGTCCAGCCTTATCCCATTGTTCGCACAAAATATTTGTGTAGCTCCTTCAGAGGTGTTGCTCCGTTGTCTGTAATGATACTATGGGGATATCCAAAGCGGAATATGACCTTCTTCAAGAACTTGACTGCTGTTTCAGCTTCACAATCTCCCACGGGTTCTGCTTCTATCCACTTTGTGAATTTGTCCACCACGACCAGGAGGTGAGTTTTTCCCGTTGGGGACCGTCTGAAGGGCCCTACCATGTCAAAACCCCATACGGCGAAAGGCCATGTGATGGGTATTGTACGAAGTGCTTGAGCTGGCATATGATCTTGCCTGGCGTATCTTTGACATCCATCGCACACTCTGACAATCTGCTCAGCGTCTGCTAGCGCCGTTAACCAGAAGAAACCATGTCTGAACGCCTTTGCCACCAAAGATCTTGACGAAGCATGATGGCCACAATCGCCTGCGTGAATTTCGTGCAAGATTTTTCGTCCTTCTTCTGGTGATACGCATCTTTGGAATGTCCCCGCAACGCTGCGCTTGTATAGCTCATTGTTTATTATTGTGTAGGCCTTGGATCGCCGTGTTATTTTGCGCGCCTCTACTTCATCCTCTGGTAGCACTCCGCGACTTAAATATGCCATGTATGGCTCTGTCCATGCTGGCTGTTCATGCAGGGCTGCGACTAAAGTTGAATCGTCCTCTGGCTCTGCGATGTCAATCTCTGCTGGAGGCTTAACTGATGGGTTATGCAACTCATCCAAGAAAACATTGGGCGGGACTGATTGCCTATTGGATCCAAGCCGAGACAAGGCATCTGCTGCTTCATTTTGTCGTCGATCAACATGTTCAACTTGGAAGCCAGTGAAGTGTCCAGCAACTCTGTCCACCTCTCTTCTGTATGCAGCCATGTTTGCATCCTTACTGTCCCATGTTCCAGAAACTTGTTGAGCTACCAAATCTGAGTCTCCAAAGCAACGGATGCGACTGACATTCATCTCCTTTGCTATACGGAGTCCGTGAAGCAATGCCTCATATTCTGCTACATTGTTTGTGCAATTGAAGTGTATTTGGAGCACGTATCTTAGCTTGTCTCCCTTGGGGGAAGTGAGTACAACTCCAGCCCCCGAGCCTTGTAGCTGTCTTGACCCATCGAAGTGCATGGTCCAGTATTTTGTTTCTGCCATGGTGGGAGCGACTTGTTTCCAATCATTGATGAAATCTGCGAGAGCTTGCGACTTAATTGATGTGCGCGGCTCGTAACTTATATGGTGTGGACCCAACTCGATCGCCCACTTGGCTACTCTTCCTGTTGCTTCTCGTTGCGGATGATGTCTGCCAGCGGTGCCGAGCTGACCACAGTTATTGGGTGTTCCTGGAAGTAGTGCTTCAGCTTGCGACTCGCCATGAACACTCCAAACACTAGCTTCTGCCACTGAGGGTAACGCTGCTTTGAAGCCGTGAGCACTTCACTTACGTAGTATACTGGCCTTTGGACTGGGTACTCCTTTCCTGGCTCTTGTCTCTCTACAACCATCACGGCGCTTACGGCACGAGAGTTTGCAGCTATGTACAACAGCATGGGCTCTTTATCCTTTGGAGCCGCCAGAACTGGAGCATTTGTCAACTGAATCTTCAGGGCTGTTAAAGCTTCGTCGGCTTCTGAGTCCCAAACGAAGGTATCTGACTTTTTCAGCAATCTGTATAAAGGCAGGGCTTTTTCTCCCAGTCTTGATATAAAGCGACTTAACGCCGCGACGCAACCGGTGAGTCGCTGTACATCCTTGATCTTTTCTGGTTTTTGGAGGTCCATTACAGCCTTTATCTTGTCAGGGTTGGCTTCAATGCCTCTTTCTGACACTATGAACCCCAATAGCTTCCCCGCTGGTACTCCAAAGACGCACTTCGTCGGGTTGAGCTTCATGTTATATCTTCTGAGATTTGTGAAAGTTTCTTCCAAGTCACTGATGAGATCCTGGCTTACTTGCGATTTAATGACAATATCGTCCACATAGGCGTGAACGTTGCGACCTATCTGCTCATGCAAGCAACTTTGAATGCACCTCTGGTAAGTCGCACCTGCGTTCTTCAATCCAAAGGGCATGCTTACATAGCAAAAGGCCCCAAAGGGTGTGATGAAGGATGTCTTTTCCTGGTCCTCCTTCTTCATCTTGATTTGATGGTAGCCTGAATAGGCGTCTAGAAAGCATAACAACTCGCATCCGGCCGTTGAATCAATCACTTGGTCAATCCTTGGCAAGGCAAATGGGTCCTTCGGACAGGCTTTGTTGAGACTGGTGTAGTCAATGCACATTCGCCATGTGCCGTTCTTTTTCATAACTAGGACTGGGTTTGCCACCCACTCCGGGTGATATACTTCTGTGATGAATCCTGCGGCCAATAGGCGAGCTATTTCTTCCCCTATCGCTTTTCTCCTGTCGTCGTGGAAACGCCGCAGTGGTTGCTTTACTGGCTTGGCCAAGGGGTTCACGTTAAGGCTGTGTTCTGCCAATTCCCTTGGTACCCCTGGCATATCTGATGGTTTCCATGCGAAGATGTCCTTGTTTTCCTGAAGGAAAGCGATGAGGGCCCGCTCCTGTTCTTTTTCCATGTGCGCTCCGATGCTCGCCTGCTTGGATGAGTCGCCAGGAACAAGGTCTATCTGCTTGGTGTCTTGGGCCGCTTTGAATTTCATTGGTGGTTCGGCAGATGGCGTGGTAACTACGCTCATATCATTGGGATCCACCTGCGACTTATAACTCTTTAGCTCTTCAGCGGCACAAGCTGATTCTGCGAAGGCTGCATCTCCCTCCTCGCACTCTATTGCTTTTTCTCTATCGCCGTGCACTGTGATGACCCCTCTTGGTCCTGGTATCTTCAGCTGTAGGTAAACGTAGCATGGCCTTGCCATAAACTTAGCAAAAACTGTTCGTCCGAACAGAGCGTGATACGGGCTTTGAAATTTTACCACTTCGAAGCATATAAACTCGCTTCTGAAGTTTTCTTCCGTCCCAAAGGTTACTCCCAGGGTTATCTTTCCCATGGCTGTGCTGACTTTCCTGGGACGATGCCGTGAAATACGGTCTCGTGTGTTGCAGGCTGGAGTCCATGAACCCCAAGCGCTTCAACGTATCGTAGTACATGATATTTATGCTGCTTCTTCCGTCCATAAGCACTTTGGTTAGCTTGTATCCTGCTACATAAGGTGCCACAACTAGTGACAGCTTGTCGTCGTAAGAAATGTAGCGCCCCGACCCGACTATTATACAGTGATACTGTGTCCCCGGTTATCCGATACCACCGGACACACTATCAAAGCATAATAGAGAGATCAAGACTTGTGGAACAACTGGCACATCACAGACTCTACGACACAAATCATATAGTTCAACTCTTATAATAGAGAATGATAGCAAATGACAACCAGAGGTCACAGACCCAACAGTACAACAAGCGGAAGCAAATTAGGTTGTTCTAAATAACAAGAACCAAATTATGGCCTAAGAGGCCTACAAAAAAAACATCACAGCGCCAGCTGTTCTGGGATGTCCCAAGCTGCCACCTGGGAACCCCAGACTACTCGTCGACGTCCACACAGAACCCACCTTCGAGGGCGGTGAAGTCCTCCTCTGAAACAAAACAAAACAAAACAAACGACGTTGAGTTCGACAAACTCGCAAGATTATATATAGAGCTTTAGCTCGATGAGGCTTTCAAAGTTTTAGGCTGTTTTGCATAAAGCTGATTTTATTTAATAAAAACATAACTCCATGGCATCGACTAATCAGAGTATTTTGAAAAGGGGTAAGAAGTAACTCTTTACTTTGATCACCTTTCTCAAAGATCAACCATCATCATCATTGTACCTGTTCATCAAAGGCACCTCCCGGAATCACCCTCGAGGAAGCTAACCTTACAATCTTGAAGTGGTACCTTTAGTACCCAGTTTTTAATCATTCCGTTCAAGTTATTCTATGATCTTATTGTCCTTTCCCAAGTTGTCCGTAACCGTGGACACGGCTTTTCGAAAAGATTTAACCCTGCAGGGGTGCACTGTGTTTACCTTCGGTACCGCCCGGCTCATTGCCTACACTTAGCTCTCTTCCGGGGAAAGCCGGCTGAGTGGGAACGGTTACAACCTTTACCTTGTTAAGGACTAACCCAGGATCATCAGTGAGGACGGAGCAGCGGATCATCAACACCGTGCTCCGTGGCCACTCATTTTCCTAACACCACCATCCTCATCCCAGTTCATTCCACCATCCTCACGCACGCGCAAATGGAAGCCCGAACTAGAGGACCCTGGCTAGTCCCGCTCAAGTTAGTTGGTCGACGGGGGTTCCATATAGCCCACCGAAAGGAAGCGCGCTCATTCTTGGTTCAAGAGGTAAAGAACTCGCACCTAGGCGGCGAGAGTGAGACAAAACACCACCATACCAAGTGGCCTCTAATCCCCACCTTTAAGCATTTTATTACCTGTCACCACAATTTCTCCACCATCATTTGAACACTTCAACAACCTGTTTCCAACATGAAGTATCCATCGGACGGCTAAGCATTTAACTAAGCATGGCTAAGCATCAACATTGCATAGTTAAGTATTTCAGGCCAACAATACAATCCTATGGATAATTGGAGGGGAAGCAGGTAATTGGCATCGGAAAATTAATGCAACTATAGGATACTCTATCCAAGCAAATTGACATTTGGAACCGCATGCAATATTATAGTGGAGAAAATATTTGCGGAAAATAGGATAAGATATGCTCAGAGGGGGATTACGCTTGCCTTGTTGAGTGGAGGAGTCAAACTGCTCGTCGGAGTGATGATGCTCAACTCCGAACTCGTGATCTACCGGGGAGCAAACAACACCGGAAAGCAAAAATAACAATCAACACATGGCAATTTTGCAATGCATACAAAAATGATGATATGACATTTTAAATGCACCCTAGAAGCATTGAACATGATCAACAAGTTAAATGGGGTCCCCATTATATTTCTTGCATTATTTGGAATACACCCCATATTTAAACTTAGTGATTCTAGTGCTACTAAAAGTACATTATTGTAGTTGTGAACAAATATGCATGATGATGATGATTCTGGATAAATCATGTTTTCCTGAACATTTTGGTATAAGGAACACATTTTTCGGATGTCCCGAATAAAAGTTATTACTTTTATAATTTCTCTTTTTAAAATATTTGCTTTTAACTAACTTAAGTAACTTCAACAACATTAACCATAATGTTTACTCGAGTTCGAGGGAAAGAGGTGGAACACGAAGGAAACGTCGAGGTTCGATAACCCTAACGGTGCGAGGGAGGAGCGGGAAGCAATCGCTAACAAGAAAGAAATGGAAAAGAAATAAACAGGAAAAAGAAAACTGTGTGGCCGGTTTCCAGCCCGCCTGGGCCGGCTAGCAGGCCGGCCTGGCCACAGAGCCCACCGGCTCTCAGCCCGGCATTGGCCGGCTCCTCGACCGGTAGCGCAGCAGAGCGCAACGGCCCACAGCCCGGCTCGGCCGGGTCCTCGACCGGCAACCGAGCGAGCGACAGGGACTTCGTCGACGGCGGGCTACGGCGACACACTGCGGCGGGACCACGGCGAGAGAGAGAGGGAGAAGGCCATCAAGGGCAGGAGCTCACCCTCGCGCACAGTGGAGAGGTCGGGACGGTGGAGAGAGATCGATGGCGACGAAATCGAGCGTGGCGGAGCCGCGTCGGGGGCGCGGACGAAGTGGGACGGCGGCGGCGATTTCTGGCGTCTCCAGCCGATTCCTTCCACGAGGAGGATCAGCACGATGAGGCGGACCGGCGATTCTGCTTCGATTCACTCGAGGTGAGCTCAAATGGCGGCGACAAGCACGGCGGGGACGGCAGCCATGGCGGCCCGTGGGGAAGAGGAATGGGGAGAGGCAGAGGGGAAGCAGGTGGGGAAAAATGAGGGAGCAGTGGCGAGTGGGGCCGCGTGGAGCTCCACTTGCAGTGAGGGCAGGGGGAAGGGGCCCGGGCGGCGACGGTGGTGCGGCGCGAGCACTGCACTTGGTCGCAACAGTGAGGAAGATGCAGTTTTTACCAACAAGTCCCTGGAAGTTTTAAAACCATCACGGATTGGTCCTTCTTCTTCTTTTTTAAAAATTCCAGCAGCTTTATTTGAATTTTATTAGGGCACCAAATCATTTTACAAAAATCTGCAAAAATTTGGGTAGCCTCCCAATAACAAGTAGAGGCACCACAAAAATTGGTGTTGCAAAATAAATGTTTTTGACCACATTTGTTCATGGAGTTTGGTTTAGGCATTTTTGGCTAAATTCCAAAATGTTGCTCCTTTGGAATTTCAAAGCAATTACAAAATATGGTTTTGAGCTCTAGGAACTTCCTTGACAGATATGAGAGGTCAAAGTATTTTTGTTTTGCAGGTTTGAATTCTCTCATTGCTTTGAATTTGTAATTGAACAAGTTTGGCATTTGTTTTTAAATGGTGCCAAAACCATTTGGGTGTTGTTTAGCAAGTTAACATTGGATGCCATGATGCAATGCAACACAAAAGCGAAAATTTTACTCGAGTTTTTAGGTTTCCGAACTTTGGGCTGTTACAACTCTATCCTCCTTACAGGAATCTCGTCCCGAGATTCTTAGAGTAGGAAAGAGGGAAAGGGTTACAACGGTACTACACGATCTTCTCTCTTCGGGTGGCTTCTTTCTTGAAGAGGTTGACCGAAAGCATCATGAAGATCTTCATCGGCTTCACTTCGAGGTCACTACCAACGTACACCATAGGAAAGAAGGAAACCTCACCGGAAGGATGGATCTTGTGAATATACCACTATCGAGTACCTCCTAGTAGAACTTAGGGTGGGACTTCAAGCATCCCTTGATTCGACAGTCAGGAGACACATGCGTTCGAGGGGAGATTTGAGAAGGAGTTTCCAGTTGGTACACAACTGTTTCCCAGATGATCAGAATATGAACTTTGCACAAGGCCTAAAATTTCTGAAGAAGAGTGTTAAACAAGATTTCAACAGATGAAGCGCTAACTTCTACCGGACAGCTTGAGTAAAATCTTCCTCGCGAAGGAGCATTTCGGATCACAGGAGAAGGGTCGGGAAGATGGACATAGAGGACTTCAGAAACTCCGCAAACGTTAATATTGGGAACACTTCTCGATTTTCCAGACATCGGAGTCGAGCTTCTTGAGGATCACCAACTATCGTTTCTGATTGAGATTTAGATCTGGTCAGGTGTAGAGATACTTCAGACTCCACATGGATGGATAGGAAGTCCTCGCACGGGATACCAACAGATTACAGGGGCTTGGAACCCCAAGAGTTGGACTACAAGGTCAAACTCCAAAGGAGGAACGAGATTGCGGAACTCAAGGATTAGCAACTTGTCAGAAGACAGCTGCCCTAATTGATTTACTTGCAACGAGACACGATTTATTCCTTGTGGGGAAACACCAAAGAAGACGAAGAAGTTCTCAGACTTCCTCTCTTTCTGGAACAATTCGATCAGTGGCTTGGCGGCATAAATGAAATTCTCAAGGGATGGAGGTAACAACATACCATTCCGAGAATATTCCACACATGCAAGATCGAGTTGAAATGATTTCGAGGAAAACAGACAATTCACTCATATCCACGGCGACATCTTTCCGCAATTGCACGTGAACCAGGGAAAGTCACTTCTAACTTCCAGAACACATACCTTGTGAAGACACAAAGTTAGTTCCAACAGATTTCCAATGCTAACGCCCAATATCCAATATAAATCTCCTCAAACATGGAGAAGATAAGAAGGTAGTTGATGGGCTCAACCACAAACTTATCCAGATACTCCAAGACGGTAGACTCATATTTCACCAGAACGAGGCATAAGTATTGGTCAGACTAACACATTCAGTAGGCTAGCCTGAGTTTGATTTGACGATAGCCCAATTCAAATCAAAGATTTTGTAGGATAGCATATCCACAGAGGAGATACCACCTAGCTTCAACACGGACAGATTAGACATCCCATTGAAAAGGAACTATAACGGGATGGAGCTCTTGTCTTTCGACTCTCCAAGTTGTTTAAGCTCAACCGAAATAATTCTGGACATCCAGCACGATTTTCTTAGGGAAGGGAGTTGTTCAGAGAACCAGCTTACTCATAAGCTCAACATCACGGTCAGGTGACAACCTGGCGATACTTCTGGGAAGACCTCCAGAATATCACGATCCACATATAGGATATCACGACATACCGGTGGATCTTGAGTTCACGGGAGGATCATGCCTTTCAAGGCACAACGAGGTGGTCTTGGGAGCTTCAGCACGAACCTAGCTCTTTGACCGAGGGAGTGCATCAGAGCCAACTGACTTGGTAGCACTGTCAAACTCAGCTTATTGATTGGCTAACCAATCATGCTAAGGAGGACAATAAATGTCTTTGGATTTTTGCGCAGTAAGAACTGCTGGGAATATCCGATAGTTACATCATTGCTCACGACTTATCCTTCTCGAGTAACAAGTCACTCAGAACACGGAGAGTAACGAGGAGTAGGGGCATCACTTCATCAAGAGGATCATGACACTCAGCACGACCCCTTGATATAAAAGAGTGTGACACTCTAAGGTGGAGCAGAACAAAAGCTAGACAAGGCCCTCATTCTGCAGATTACAATACTTTGACCTGGTCCGAGAAGTGGACAAGGTACTAGAGTTGTTTCTTCTATCGAGAGGAAGTGGAAAGTCTTGACGGATCGAGAGAGTGACTTGCATCGGAACATACCAACGCATGATAAAACTTTACTGTCAACTGACAGACAAAGGTCGGAAAGCAGATTAGAGTAAGAAACATACTCAGGAGAAATCCTAAGATGTTGAAGATGCACCGGTTATTACTCAATTGTGATAACCATGCCCAAGAAGGAGAGATGCAGCAGAGTCACGAACATAGATGGGGGATTCACAAGAAGAATCCTGGTCATAACCCAGATGGTTCCAAGACAGAACCTATAGCAAGGCTAAGGAAGAGTTGAATTTACATAGCCAGCTGAGGTGTGGGAAATTAAGGTTCAACCATTCACCACACAGACCACATAATCTGCAGAATGAGGCCAGCTTCATGTGCCGAGACATGGGTAACAACCCACAAAATTCATCATGCCAGAATCACAGCACAATCCGGGACCTTCGGTTCAAGACCTTGGGTTACAATCCAACAAAGGAGCAAAGGATTAGACTCGGTCGAAACATCTGAGTTGATTTGGGATTGCAACGCAGCGGGGGCAACTGGACACAAAACACTAAAGGTCAAACCCAACCACGAGATCCTAACAAATTTTGAAGTAACAGACGAGGAGTAAAACCTTTAAATCAAATTGAGGTAAGATTGCTCTGAGATTAGAGGGTAACCAGATAAGGAGTAAAAAGAATCCTAAGATGGTTTTCACAACTCATTTTTAGATTAGAAATATTTTCACAAACACTAGACTCAATGTCGACCAGTAGAAGGGTTTCCTACAGACAGTCCTGCTCTGATACCAACTTGTAGCGCCCCGACCCGACTATTATACAGTGATACTGTGTCCCCGGTTATCCGATACCACCGGACACACTATCAAAGCATAATAGAGAGATCAAGACTTGTGGAACAACTGGCACATCACAGACTCTACGACACAAATCATATAGTTCAACTCTTATAATAGAGAAAGATAGCAAATGACAACCAGAGGTCATAGACCCAACATACAACAAGCGGAAGCAAATTAGGTTGTTCTAAACAACAAGAACCAAATTATGCCCTAAGAGGCCTACAAAAAAAACATCACAGCGCCAGCTGTTCCGGGATGTCCCAAGCTACCACCTGGGAACCCCAGACTACTCGTCGACGTCCACACAGAACCCACCTTCGAGGGCGGTGAAGTCCTCCTCTGAAACAAAACAAACGACGTTGAGTTCGACGAACTCGCAAGATTATATATAGAGCTTTAGCTCGATGAGGCTTTCAAAGTTTTAGGCTGTTTTGCATAAAGCTGATTTTATTTAATAAAACATAACTCCATGGCATCGACTAATCAGAGTATTTTGAAAAGGGGTAAGAAGTAACTCTTTACTTTGATCACCTTTCTCAAAGATCAACCATCATCATCATTGTACCTGTTCATCAAAGGCACCTCCCCGAATCACCCTCGAGGAAGCTAACCTTACAATCTTGAAGTGGTACCTTTAGTACCCAGTTTTTAATCATTCCGTTCAAGTTATTCTATGATCTTATCGTCCTTTACCAAGTTGTCCGTAACCGTGGACACGGCTTTTTGAAAAGATTTAACCCTGCAGGGGTGCACTGTGTTTACCTTCGGTACCGCCCGGCTCATTGCCTACGCTTAGCTCTCTTCCGGGGAAAGCCGGCTGAGTGGGAACGGTTACAACCTTTACCTTGTTAAGGACTAACCCAGGATCATCAGTGAGGACGGAGCAGCGGATCATCAACACCGTGCTCCGTGGCCACTCATTTTCCTAACACCACCATCCTCATCCCAGTTCATTCCACCATCCTCACGCACGCGCAAATGGAAGCCCGAACTAGAGGACCCCGGCTAGTCCCGCTCAAGTTAGTTGGTCGACGGGGGTTCCATATAGCCCACCGAAAGGAAGCGCGCTCATTCTTGGTTCAAGAGGTAAAGAACTCGCACCTAGGCGGCGAGAGTGAGACAAAACACCACCATACCAAGTGGCCTCTCATCCCCACCTTTAAGCATTTTATTACCTGTCACCACAATTTCTCCACCATCATCTGAACACCTCAACAACCTGTTTACAACATGAAGTATCCATCGGACGGCTAAGCATGTAACTAAGCATGGCTAAGCATCAACATTGCATAGTTAAGTATTTCAGGCCAACAATACAATCCTATGGATAATAGGAGGGGAAGCAGGTAATTGGCATCGGAAACTTAATGCAACTATAGGATACTCTATCCAAGCAAATTGACATTTGGAACCGCATGCAATATTATAGTGGAGAAAATATTTGCGGAAAATAGGATAAGATATGCTCAGAGGGGGATTACGCTTGCCTTGTTGAGCGGAGGAGTCAAACTGCTCGTCGGAGTGATGATGCTCAACTCCGAACTCGTGATCTACCGGGGAGCAAACAACACCGGAAAGCAAAAATAATAATCAACACATGGCAATTGTGCAATGCATGCAAAAATGATGATATGACATTTTAAATATACCCTAGAAGCATTGAACATGATCAACAAGTTAAATGGGGTCCCCATTATATTTCTTGCATTATTTGGAATACACCCCATATTTAAACTTAGTGATTCTAGTGCTACTAAAAGTACATTATTGTAGTTGTGAACAAATATGCATGATGATGATGATTCTGGATAAATCATGTTTTCCTGAACATTTTGGTATAAGGAACACATTTTTCGGATGTCCCGAATAAAAGTTATTACTTTTATAATTTCTCTTTTTAAAATATTTGCTTTTAACTAACTTAAGTAACTTCAACAACATTAACCATAATGTTTACTCGAGTTCGAGGGAAAGAGGTGGAACACGAAGGAAACGTCAAGGTTTGATAACCCTAACGGTGCGAGGGAGGAGCGGGGAGCAATCGCTAACAAGGAAGAAATGGAAAAGAAATAAACAGGAAAAAGAAAACTGTGTGGCCGGTTTCCAGCCCGGCTGGGCCGTCTAGCAGGCCGGCCTAGCCACAGAGTCCACCGGCTCTCAGCCCGGCATGGGCCGGCTCCTGGACCGGTAGCGCAGCAGAGCGCAACGGCCCACAGCTCGGCTCGGCCGGGTCCTCGACCGGCTACCGAGCGAGCGACAGGGACTTCGTCGACGGCGGGCTACGGCGACGCACTGCGGCGGGACCACGGCGAGAGAGAGAGGGAGAAGGCCATCAAGGGCAGGAGTTCACCCTCGCACACAGTGGAGAGGTCGGGACGGCGGAGAGAGGTCGATGGCGACGAAATCGAGCGTGGCGGAGCCGCGTCTGGGGCGGGGATGAAGTGGGACGGTGGCGGCGATTTCTGGCATCTCCAGCCGATTCCTTCCACGAGGAGGATCAGCACGACAAGGCGGACCGGCGGTTCTGCTTCGATTCGCTCGAGGAGAGCTCAAATGGTGGTGACGAGCACGGCGGGGACGGCAGCCATGGTGGCCCGTGGGGAAGAGGAATGGGGAGAGGCAGAGGGGAAGCAGGTGGGGAAAATGAGGGAGCAGTGGCGAGTGGGGCAGCGTGGAGCTCGTCTTGCAGTGAGGGCAGGGGGAAGGGGCCCGGGTGGCGACGGTGGTGCGGCGCGAGCACTGCGCTCGGTCGCAACAGTGAGGAAGATGCAGTTTTTACCAACAAGTCCTAGAAGTTTTAAAACCATCACGGATTGGTCCTTCTGCTTCTTTTTTTTTAAATTCCATCAGCTTTATTTTAATTTTATTAGGGCACCAAATCATTTTACAAAAATCTGCAAAAATTTGGGTAGCCTCCCAATAACAAGTAGAGGCACCACAAAAATTGGTGTTGCAAAATAAATGTTTTTCCCACATTTGTTCATGGAGTTTGGTTTAGGCATTTTTGGCTAAATTCCAAAATGTTGCTCCTTTGGAATTTCAAAGCAATTACAAAATATGGTTTTGAGCTCTAGGAACTTCCTTGACAGATATGAGAGGTCAAAGTATTTTTGTTTTGCAGGTTTGAATTCTCTCATTGCTTTGAATTTGTAATTGAACAAGTTTGGCATTTGTTTTTAAATGGTGCCAAAACCATTTGGGTGTTGTTTAGCAAGTTAACATTGGATGCCATGATGTAATGCAACACAAAAGCGAAAATTTTACTCGAGTTTTTAGGTTTCTGAACTTTGGGCTGTTACAAGAAACAACAGATGCCTAGGGGTAGGATTGAGTTTGGGGCCGATGGACGCTAGAGGATTCGGGAAGGGATAGCGCGCTGAAGAGCGCACACAGAAGAATATATCAACACGGCGATTTACCTTGCTTCGGGGCTCTCGTGAGAGATAAAACCCCTACTGCAGCATCTAGCCTATTGGTGTATTCTCCTCTCTGTATATGGTTGGTACAAACGCTCCACGAGCTGGGTGAAGATTGCCTCTAAGAGGTCTTAGCTAGGAGGAGCTCCATGCGAGCGGGGGGAGAAGAAGGGAGTGAGCCCGCGCAGGGGCGCCGTCTGTGTGAGCGCTCCCCTGGCGCTCTTTATATAGAGAAAGCCCAGGGGACAAGGGGTGGCCCACTAGACACTGCACATGATATGACCACTGGGGTCTTGTCACCACTGTACCAGCGTCATCAGTTGTACTCTCGTCACATCGCTGGCACTGTAGCCACGTCCCTTGTCCTTATCTTCTAGCTCCTATCTTCCGGATATTCTGGGGATGGCAGGGGTATCTTGTACTTGTCAAGGAGGTGCTGGGGATGTCGGAGGGATGGAGATGCGCCGGCCCAAGGAGCAGCCGAGGTGCCGCTGTCTCGGTCCACGAAGGAAACCATCGAGGTAGCAATCCGCTTTCCTGGGCAGCATCAGGTGACTTTGGTTGAGGTAGCAATCGATTGGAGATGTCGGTGATGGAGTAAAACTCAACCTGCTAGCTGAACTCGGTCCAGACCGAGGTAACGGGGCGGCGGCCCGCTCCGAGATGAAACCAGCTCGGCCCATTCCGGGACTAGAGCGAAGCAGGAGTGAACGCGAGCCTCCAGGCGTCGGTCCGATCCGAGCTACTGGAGCGACGCTGGACGGCCGGGGTAGCGAGGCCTCGGCCCATCCGAGGTGTGCGCTGAACTTGGCCCACCCGAGGTAAGATAGAACTCGGCCCGCTGGAGAGAGCTTGGTCCAAACCGAGACAAGCATCTCGGTTTCCTGGGAAACTCGGCCCACCCGAGTAATCTCGGCCCAACCTGGGATAATGGACGCCGACATATACATATCTCGGCCCAGTCTGATCCGACACAGGCTTAAGTCGGTCCAGCACGCTGTATGCCGGTCTGGGCCGTGCTAAACTCGGCCCAGGACGATGTTTCCTCCTTCTCTTTATCTTATAATTATTTCTTTGTTGTTTCTTCTACTAACTCCATAAAACCAATATCTTTAGGGTACCCGGGGTTACATCCCTGACATTAGTCCCCGAGGCTGTGGGGGACTCGCAGAGTCGCGCACAGACTTACAAAAACAAATATCCAATACCAAAATCTCCATATAAGAAATATCTGCCAGCATGGGCATCATTATATGTCGGTTCTTAGCCATCATGGGCATTACCGAAGGCGCATGTCACCACATACATATATCATATGTCTCAGAGCATATGTCTGCACGGACATATCCCATATGTCACTTATATGTCTGCACGGACATATCTCATATGTCTCGGAGCATATGTCTCCACAGACATATCTCATATGTCTCGGTATCTCGGCCTCTCTGGGCATATCTCATATGTCTCGGTATCTCGGCCTCTCTGGGCATATCTCATATGTCGGTTTTTAGCCACTTTGGGCTTTTACCGCACAAATATGCTAGCAGCCTTAGCTGATCCAACACATTGCCGTCAATGGCTGAACTGGCATTTTGCCATCATGGGTATTTGCCTCATGCCGGTTTTTTACCAGAAAGATATGCTGTGAGCCTTAGCTGAACCAACATATAGCCGTCAATGGCTAACTCTGACATTTTGCCTTTATGGGCACTTGTCAAACGACGAGCTGAGACATTTCTCAACACGTAGCACTCAGTGAGATCAGATACTTGTTGACACATTGTGCCGAGATAGTGATGCTATGATACTCTGGTAATCTCGGATAACTGAAGAGCCATGATAATTGATTAAGCCGATAAAGATAGCAATTAAGGGATACTCGATGATATGAGATAAATGCCATGATATCTTGGCAAACCGAAATAAACGGCGATTTGAGATGTGAGGTGATGTTGAGATATACTCGCATACCGAAATTAACGGCGATCTGGAGAATACAAATAATGCTATGATATTTTGGCAAACCAAATAAAACGGCGACCTGAAGAATACCGACAATACCATGATATCCTAGGTGATTCCCGATAACCAATATAACCATGATCTTGAAAATGAATATTGTCTCGGTAAAACCGATGCCACCTTTCAATGTTAGTACATGCATATATGTATACTGAATATTAAACGGACAGCAACTTCATTTAACAAACCAAGGTAAATCTAGCTATAGCATACGTCGGTAAAATAAATCTAGCAGCAAGACTATGCACAAGGATGCAGACTCGGTCAGAACCGAGTCCCCGAGTCACTTTTCTTTTCTAGGAGACTAAACAAAACTTAACTGGCTGTCCAGTCCCCGGGTCAAGACATCTTGTTCCCAGGGGAAACAACTAAGCATGGCAGGAAGGGGCAGTCCCCGAGTACTGTTTTAGATGACCTAAAAGCGGGATGCAGACATATAAATGATACTTACGAGGCAATGTTGTTGGAGAAGTCAAGGAAGACGCTGTTGCTGGCATGGATATCAATATGCTGGCGTGAGCCACCAATATCTCGGTTTGAGCCACTTTTATGTCGGATTTGACCAATATATGTCGGATTCCAATCTTATGTCGGATCCTCCAAGTTTATCTCTGATTTTCCAAGCTTAATTCGGATTTTTAAGCCTCAACTCGGATTTCCAAGCCTTAACTTGGATTTCCAAGCCTTAACTTGGATTTACCAAGCTTAACTCGAATTTACCAGCATACCAACATATCTCGGATTTACCAGCATATCAGCATATGTCGGATTTCCAGCACATCTCAGATTTCCAGCATATCAGCATATGTCGGATTTCTAGCATACCAGCATATGTCGGATTTACCAGCATATCAGCATATGTCGGATTTCCAGCACAACTCAGACTTCCAGCATATCAGCATATGTCGGATTTCCAGCATACCAGCATATGTCGAATTTACCAGCATATCAACATATGTCGGATTTCCAGCATACCAGCATATGTCGGATTTACCAGCATATCAGCATATGTCGGATTTCAGGATACCTCGGATTTTCAGGATACCTCGGATTTCAGGATACCTCGGATTTCCAGGACACCTCGGATGGACAGTGCCGCCAGGACATGGACATGTCGGATGAACAGTGTCGAATGAACAGTGTCGACAGGACATGGATATGTCGGATTTCCAGTGTCGGCAAGACGTGGATATGTCGGATGAACATCGTCGTATGAACAGTGTCTGATGAACAGTGTTGTCAGGACATGGATATGTCGGTTTTGGCTATTCCTATGTCGGTTTTGGCTATTGTTAACCCGGGGGTGATGTCGGAGTCGAGTCCCCGAGTTAACCAAAAAGGTCCCGTCCGAATTTATTCCAGCAAGCGCCACTAGAAGCCCCACGGTGGGCCCCAACTGTCATCGTAAGAAACAACATATGCCTAGGGGTAGGCTTGAGTTTGGGGCCGATGGACGCTAGAGGATTCAGGGAGGGATAGCGCACTGAAGAGCGCACACAGAAGAATATATCAACACAGCGATTTACCCTGCTTCGGGGCTCTCGTGAGAGATAAAACCCCTACTGCAGCATTTAGCCTATTGGTGTATTCTCCTCTCTGTATATGGTTGGTACAAACGCTCCACGAGCTGGGTGAAGATTGCCTCTAAGAGGTCTTAGCTAGGAGGAGCTCCATGCAAGCGGGGGGAGAAGAAGGGAGTGAGCCCGCGCAGGGGCGCCGTCTGTGTGAGCGCTCCCCTGGTGCTCTTTATATAGAGAAAGCCCAGGGGATAAGGGGTGGCCCACTAGACACTGCACATGATATGACCACTAGGGTCTTGTCACCACTGTACAAGCATCATCAGTTGTACTCTCGTCACATCGCTGGCACTGTAGCCACGTCCCTTGTCCTTGTCTTCTAGCTCCTGTCTTCCGGATATTCTGGGGATGGAACGGGTATCTTGTACTTGTCAAGGAGGTGCTGGGGATGTCGTAGGGATGGAGATGCGCCGGCCCAAGGAGCAGCCGAGGTGCCGCTGTCTCGGTCCACGGAGGAAACCATCGAGGTAGCAATCCGCTTTCCTGGGCAGCATCAGGTGACTTCGGTTGACGTAGCGATCGATTGGAGACATCGGTGATGGAGTAAAACTCGGCCTGCTAGCTGAACTCGGTCCAGACCGAGGTAACGGGGCGGTGGCCCGCTCCGAGATGAAACCAGCTCGGCCCATTCCGGGACTAGAGCGAAGCAGGAGCGAACGCGAGCCTCCAAGCGTCGGTCTGATCCGAGCTGCTGGAGCGACGCTGGACGGTCGGGGTAGCGAGGCCTCGGCCCATCCGAGGTGTGCACTGAACTTGTCCCACCCGAGGTAAGATAGAACTCGGCCCGTTGGAGAGAGATTGGTCCAAACCGAGACAAACATCTCGGTTTCCTGGGAAACTCGTCCCACCCGAGTAATCTCGGCCCAACCTGGGATAATGGACGCCGACATATACATATCTCGGCCCAGTCTGATCCGACACAGGCTTAAGTCGGTCCAGCACGCTGTATGCTGGTCTGGGCCGTGCTAAACTCGGCCCAGGACGATTTTTCCTCCCATCTCTTTATCTTATAATTATTTCTTTGTTTTTTCTTCTACTAACTCTATAAAACCAATATCTTTAGGGTACCCGGGGTTACATCCCCGACACAGCTTCCCTGGTTCTCGCACTTGCGGCGGGTGATCGTCGCGACTCCAAGTTACTGCATGCTCTGACCATTTTAGCCAATTGGGGGTTGCTGGTATCACAGCGTTTACTTGCTGGCTTCTGCGGCCTAATTTCTCCTCCCTCTTGGAGGTGTTGATAACTATTGTATGGTACTGCCCCACCTGCCTGGGGTTACTCGCGTTGTGCGGCCCGGCGCCTGAACCGTGAGTCACGCCAGGGTTTCCTTTATGGGGTTTCCCCTGATGTGTTGGCTTTCTTCTTTCCACTTCTTGTAATAATTACATTGCGCCTTGGTATGGTCTGCTGGCCGCCCGTCGCCTCCCTTGTGAAGATCGCACGGCCGATTAAAAACTTCTTCCATGTTAATTGGACGAGAGCCGCTTCCTCAGCCTCTTCCTCGTTGGCCCCTGAAACCTCCACGTGTGTTGGCGACAAGCCCAGAGTTTCCTTCTTCACTCTTGCGCTTGTTTTGATTCGCGTTGTTGTGGCTAGTTTGTTGCTGTTGAGGCTTGTTGATGTTTTTCTTTTCTTCAACATCGACCTTCTCCATCTGACGCATCTCGGGTCTTGTCCGGGCGAGCGTATTTGTTAGCCGCAGCCATCACCTCGCTGAGACTCTTGACCTTGCCCTTCATGCGACCTAGCTTATGGATCAGTGGTTCGAACTTACAATTTTTCTCCATGACTAGGACAGCTGATCTTGGAGGTATGTTGTCTGAGGAGTGTATAATTTCTGCCACTCTCCTCATCCAGTGGCGACTTGACTCACCTTCCTTCTGAACGCAACGCTCTAGATCTTCTATATTGCAGAGTCGCTTGCAGGTTCCTTGGAAGTTTTTGACGAAAGCGTCTTTCAACTCCTCCCAGGTATTTATGGAGTTGGGGGTAGATTTTGTAGCCATATGTGAGCCGCGCCCTCCAACATCATGTTGAGGTACCTTGCGCATATCTCTTCTGAAGCATTTAAAATACTCATCCCCATCTCGTAGTTGTTTAGCTAGGTGGTATGATCCATGCTGGCGTTATAGTTTGCCACCTTGCGTGGTCTTTTGAAATCTTCAGGGAAAGGTTCTGATCTAATCTTCTCAGTGAAACATGCCGGACCCTTGAGTCGCGAGGACAAAGCTGTGGATGTGCCCGTAGGGTTGTTAACTTCCACGAGCCGCGTCTGCATCGTTGGCATGATAACATGTGCTTATGCGGCTTGTTCCTGCTGCCTCTGTGCGACCCTTGATATATCCTCTGGTGGCATGCTTTGGACGCTTCTTTCTGCTGCAATCCCGCGGCCGGCCGGTACGGTGGGCTGCTGCCCCTCGGCTTCTGCCCTGTTGGCCTGTTGTAGGATAGCAGTGCTTAACATCTGTATCGCACGCCGTGCTTCAGTGTTGATTGGGTCGTCGCCTGTTGGTACCATCTGTGTCAAGATATTAGCCGTAGCATACATGTTATCGACCGGGCTTTGGTAGTTGCCTTGTGGGGTGTGAAACCTTCTTGGTTGTTGCGATGGTAGTTGCTGGGCTTCGTGGACAATTGATGGTTCCAAAATCCTTGCGACTGGTTGGACTCCAGCAGCTGGAGTGAGTGGAAGTTCAATTGTTGGTTGAGTCGCGCGCGCTTGCGCCTGCGAGTCAACTTGTCTTTGAGTCGCGGCGAGCGCAGCTATCCTTTGCCGTTCCTGTTGGATTCCTTGGTTCACCTGTTCGAGCCTGTAGCACTCTGCTTCCATCCTCCGAACCTCATATAGGAGCTCGGCCCTAGCGGCCTCAATTTCTGTCGCACGGACAGCGGCGTTTCCGGCTGATACCAGGATAAGTAGCGGGTTGCCGGGGGGTGCCGATCTTCCAGCTTCTCCCGCATTTCCTGACGTACTTGCGCCTCCGGCCATGTAGACTCCAACTTGTGCCGCCTCTTGTTCTACCACTGGTGTGTAATCCCAGTAACTTTCCTCAAGAGCTGGTATGATGGACCCAAATTTTTGCGAGTCCATGCTCTCCAGGGACTCTTCTTCGTCACTGGCGACTCCTTCTGCTGAGTCGCTTTCTTGGGCTGAGCTAACAGATCCGCCGCCAATGAAACCAACGAAGACGTTGATAGATCCAAACGGGATGATACGGCCGGTCTCTAGGTAATCAGCTTCTAGTCTCCAACTTGAATCGTCAATGAGAGGCATGCCATCGACCATGATGATGTGGCCAATGGCGAGATCTTCAGCTCCTTTCATCGATCCTACGCGGAACGTGACGCTCTTGACCGCAGGCCCCACGGTGGGCGCCAACTGTCGTGGGTTTGTCACGTCAGATGTCATGGATGACTTCATAGGTGTGGGATTTGCGCGAGTCAATCGTCTCCGAGCTTGGGATCGCAGGAACAAGGACGGACACAATTTACCCAGGTTCGGCCCCTCAATGTGAGGTAAAGACCTACTTCCTGCCTACCCTAGATTGGTATTGATATGATATATGTGGTGTTACAATGGAGGCGATCCGATATGGGAACTCGCCGTAAGAGCTAGGGTTTTAGGGCTTGATAGCTTGACCCTGTCTAAGTCCTGTGAGTCCTCTTTATATACACAGAGGCTCGCTAGGTTACAAGAGTTCTCCACGAAGCCGATTGTAAACTTGTTTTCCAAGGCAAGTTTTACCGCCGACCTTCTGGAGCCTTCCTTTGGCAAGCCGCGATCCTTGATCGGCCCATCTTTACATGGCCCAATAATAGCGTGATCATGAAGATGGAGTCGCCGATTTGGCCTTGAATAAGTCGCGGGATAAATATTCCCCCGACAACGTCTCTCGTAGCAAGTGCGAACGTCGTTGGAAGCATCACCCGACGCGTCGCCGCCACCATGACATCAGCACTGCGTCGCCACCACGACAACACCACTGCCGGCCCATGCAGCACCGCCTCCGGACCATGGCAACACTAATGCCACCACGACAGTAGCAACGCCTCCGGGCCATGGCAACATCGCA